>CM067363.1:19798779-19873362 GCA_034401795.1 Chaetoderma sp. LZ-2023a | reverse complement strand
ACGACACGACGATGTTCACCAGTTGTAGAAGATTCTTTGCCACTTGTCGCAAGTACTGAAAGTGAAGTAGACATTGTTGAAACTGATGAAGAATCTTTGCCAATTCAGGAAGATGAAACCAAAGCATTACCAACAGAAGATAAAGAAGACATTTCTGTCATTGAAACATCTGAGCCTGAAGTTACTAAGCCATCTGAACTTACAACAGATGAACTTGAAATTGCAAAGGATGAATCAGAGATTATTCCAGATGCAGAATCATCTGATGATTTGGTGACAGATGATGTTTCAAAACTTCTTTCATCAACAGATGCTACAGATGTCCTTTCAATCTCAGAAGACTACATGGAAACAACGACAACAAAAGATGTTATGACAGCTCCAAGCATTGAACATGAAAGTGACCATGATTTGGGAGAATCTGATGAAGAATATTTACCAACTCAAGAAGATGAACAAGAAGAATTAACAACAGAAGATGAAGAAGAAGTCATAGTTGAAGATGTAGTCGAAGAAGAATTAACAACTGATGAAGAAGTCACTCCAATCATCGAGACCGTGGTGACTGAAGATATAGTTGAAGAAAAGCCTGGTATTGAGGAAGATACATCGGTTAAACCATGTTTAGAAGAGTCTAGGTTGGCTGATGAACGTGAGGAGCAAGTTGTTATTCCAACTCTTTCAGAAGAACTGAATGTCTTCACAGATAGAAAAGAGAATGTCTTGTCAGAAACTCATGTGCCACTGACAATTTTAACATCCAGTGAGGGAACGAATAAAGCTATTCCGCCATGGATAACTCAAGAATATTCCATCAAAACGGAGCTTCCAACACAAACGGAAGACACTCCAATCTCTGAAGTTATAATTGAAGAATTAGAAAAAGTTCTTCAAATTTCAGAAGAATCCTTGGAAACACCAGCTGTAGAATATTCTTTACCAGATGTTGCAAGTGCAGAAACTGAAAGTGAAGTCCACATTGTTGAAACGGATGAAGACTATTTGCCAATTCAGGAAGATGAAACCAAGGAATTACCAACAGCAGATAAAGAAGACATTCCTGTCATTGAAACCTCTGAGCCTGAAGTTACTAAGCCATCTGAACTTACAACAGATGAACTTGAAATTGCAAAGGATGAATCAGAGATTATTCCAGTAGCAGAATCATCTGAAGATTTGGTGACAGATGATGTTTCAAAACTTCTTCCATCAACATATGCTACAGAAGTCCTTTCAATCTCAGAAGACTACATGGAAACAACGACGGCAGAAGATGTTATGACAGCTCCAAGCATTGAACATGAAAGTGACCATGACTTTGGAGAATCTGATGAAGATTATTTACCAACTCAAGAAGATGAACCAGAAGAATTAACAACAGAAGATGAAGAAGAAGTCATAGTTGAAGAAGAATTAACAACAGATGAAGAAGTCACTCCAATCATTGAGCCTGTGGTGACTGAAGATATAGTTGAAGAAACGCCTGGTATTGAAGACGATACATCGGTTATACCAAGTTTAGAAGGTTCCACTTTGGCTGATGAACGTGACGAGCAAGTTGTTATTCCAACTCTTTCAGAAGAACTGAATGTCTTCACAGAGAGAAAAGAGAATGTCTTGTCAGAAACTCATGTGCCACTGACAATTTTAACATCTAGTGAAGGAACAAATAAAGCTATTCCGCCATGGATAACTCAAGAATATTCCATCAAAACGGAGCGTCCAACAGAAACGGAAGACACTCCAATTTCTGAAGTTATAATTGAAGAATTAGAAAAAGTTCTTCAAATTTCGGAAGAATCCTTGGAAGCACCAGTTGTAGAAGATTCTTTGCCACTTGTCGCAAGTACTGAAAGTGAAGTAGACATTGTTGAAACTGATGAAGAATCTTTGCCAATTCAGGAAGATGAAACCAAAGCATTACCAACAGAAGATAAAGAAGACATTTCTGTCATTGAAACATCTGAGCCTGAAGTTACTAAGCCATCTGAACTTACAACAGATGAACTTGAAATTGCAAAGGATGAATCAGAGATTATTCCAGATGCAGAATCATCTGATGATTTGGTGACAGATGATGTTTCAAAACTTCTTCCATCAACAGATGCTACAGAAGTCCTTTCAATCTCAGAAGACTACATGGAAACAACGACGGCAGAAGATGTTATGACAGCTCCAAGCATTGAACATGAAAGTGACCATGATTTTGGAGAATCTGATGAAGATTATTTACCAACTCAAGAAGTTGAACCAGAAGAATTAACAACAGAAGATGAAGAAGAAGTCATAGTTGAAGCTATAGTTGAAGAAGAATTAACAACAGATGAAGAAGTCACTCCAATCATCGAGACTGTGGTGACTGAAGATATAGTTGAAGAAACGCCTGGTATTGAAGACGATACATCGGTTATACCAAGTTTAGAAGGTTCCACTTTGGCTGATGAACGTGATGAGCAAGTTGTTATTCCAACTCTTTCAGAAGAACTGAATGTCTTCACAGATAGAAAAGAGAATGTCTTGTCAGAAACTCATGTGCCACTGACAATTTTAACATCTAGTGAAGGAACAAATAAAGCTATTCCGCCATGGATAACTCAAGAATATTCCATCAAAACGGAGCGTCCAACAGAAACGGAAGACACTCCAATTTCTGAAGTTATAATTGAAGAATTAGAAAATGTTCTTCAAATTTCAGAAGAATCCTTGGAAGCACCAGTTGTAGAAGATTCTTTGCCACTTGTCGCAAGTACTGAAAGTGAAGTAGACATTGTTGAAACTGATGAAGAATCTTTGCCAATTCAGGAAGATGAAACCAAAGCATTACCAACAGAAGATAAAGAAGACATTTCTGGCATTGAAACCTCTGAGCCTGAAGTTACTAAACCATCTGAACTTACAACAGATGAACTTGAAATTGCAAAGGATGAATCAGAGATTTTTCCGGATGCAGAATCATCTGATGATTTGGTGACAGATGATGTTTCAAAGCTTCTTCCCTCAACAGATGCTACAGAAGTCCTTTCAATCTCAGAAGTCTACATGGAAACAACGACAGCAGAAGATGTTATGACAGCTCCAAGCATTGAATATGAAAGTGACCATGATTTGGTAGAATCTGATGAAGAATATTTACCATCTCAAGAAGATGAACCGGAAGAATTAACAACAGAAGATGAAGAAGAAGTCACTCCAATCACTGAGACTGTGGCGTCTGAAGATATAGTGGAAGAAAAGCCTGGTATTGAAGAAGAGACATCGGTTATACCAAGTTTAGAAGGTTCCACTTTGGCTGATGAACGTGATGAGCAAGTTGTTATTCCAACTCTTTCAGAAGAACTGAATGTCTTCACAGATAGAAAAGAGAATGTCTTGTCAGAAACTCATGTGCCACTGACAATTTTAACATCTAGTGAAGGAACAAATAAAGCTATTCCGCCATGGATAACTCAAGAATATTCCATCAAAACGGAGCGTCCAACAGAAACGGAAGACACTCCAATTTCTGAAGTTATAATTGAAGAATTAGAAAATGTTCTTCAAATTTCGGAAGAATCCTTGGAAGCACCAGTTGTAGAAGATTCTTTGCCACTTGTCGCAAGTACTGAAAGTGAAGTAGACATTGTTGAAACTGATGAAGAATCTTTGCCAATTCAGGAAGATGAAACCAAAGCATTACCAACAGAAGATAAAGAAGACATTTCTGGCATTGAAACCTCTGAGCCTGAAGTTACTAAACCATCTGAACTTACAACAGATGAACTTGAAATTGCAAAGGATGAATCAGAGATTTTTCCGGATGCAGAATCATCTGATGATTTGGTGACAGATGATGTTTCAAAGCTTCTTCCCTCAACAGATGCTACAGAAGTCCTTTCAATCTCAGAAGTCTACATGGAAACAACGACAGCAGAAGATGTTATGACAGCTCCAAGCATTGAATATGAAAGTGACCATGATTTGGTAGAATCTGATGAAGAATATTTACCATCTCAAGAAGATGAACCGGAAGAATTAACAACAGAAGATGAAGAAGAAGTCACTCCAATCACTGAGACTGTGGCGTCTGAAGATATAGTGGAAGAAAAGCCTGGTATTGAAGAAGAGACATGGGTTATACCAAGTTTAGAAGAGTCCATGTTGGCTGATAAACGTGAGGAGCAAGTTGTTATTCCAACGCTTTCAGAAGAACTTAATGTCTTCACAGATAGAAAAGAGAATGTCTTGCCAGAAACTGATGTGCCACTGACAATTTTAGCATCTAGTGAAGGAACAAATAAAGCTATTCCGCCATGGATAACTCAAGAATATTCCATCAAAACAGAGCGTCCAACAGAAACGGAAGACACTCCAATTTCTGAAGTTATAATTGAAGAATTAGAAAAAGTTCTTCAAATTTCAGAAGAATCCTTGGAAGCACCAGTTGTAGAAGATTCTTTGCCACTTGTCGCAAGTACTGAAAGTGAAGTAGACATTGTTGAAACTGATGAAGAATCTTTGCCAATTCAGGAAGATGAAACCAAAGCATTACCAACAGAAGATAAAGAAGACATTTCTGGCATTGAAACCTCTGAGCCTGAAGTTACTAAACCATCTGAACTTACAACAGATGAACTTGAAAGTGCAAAGGATGAATCAGAGATTTTTCCGGATGCAGAATCATCTGATGATTTGGTGACAGATGATGTTTCAAAGCTTCTTCCCTCAACAGATGCTACAGAAGTCCTTTCAATCTCAGAAGTCTACATGGAAACAACGACAGCAGAAGATGTTATGACAGCTCCAAGCATTGTATATGAAAGTGGCCATGATTTGGTAGAATCTGATGAAGAATATTTACCATCTCAAGAAGATGAACCGGAAGAATTAACAACAGAAGATGAAGAAGAAGTCACTCCAATCACTGAGACTGTGGCGTCTGAAGATATAGTGGAAGAAAAGCCTGGTATTGAAGAAGAGACATGGGTTATACCAAGTTTAGAAGAGTCCATGTTGGCTGATAAACGTGAGGAGCAAGTTGTTATTCCAACGCTTTCAGAAGAACTTAATGTCTTCACAGATAGAAAAGAGAATGTCTTGCCAGAAACTGATGTGCCACTGACAATTTTAGCATCTAGTGAAGGAACAAATAAAGCTATTCCGCCATGGATAACTCAAGAATATTCCATCAAAACAGAGCGTCCAACAGAAACGGAAGACACTCCAATTTCTGAAGTTATAATTGAAGAATTAGAAAAAGTTCTTCAAATTTCAGAAGAATCCTTGGAAGCACCAGTTGTAGAAGATTCTTTGCCACTTGTCGCAAGTACTGAAAGTGAAGTAGACATTGTTGAAACTGATGAAGAATCTTTGCCAATTCAGGAAGATGAAACCAAAGCATTACCAACAGAAGATAAAGAAGACATTTCTGGCATTGAAACCTCTGAGCCTGAAGTTACTAAACCATCTGAACTTACAACAGATGAACTTGAAAGTGCAAAGGATGAATCAGAGATTTTTCCGGATGCAGAATCATCTGATGATTTGGTGACAGATGATGTTTCAAAGCTTCTTCCCTCAACAGATGCTACAGAAGTCCTTTCAATCTCAGAAGTCTACATGGAAACAACGACAGCAGAAGATGTTATGACAGCTCCAAGCATTGTATATGAAAGTGGCCATGATTTGGTAGAATCTGATGAAGAATATTTACCATCTCAAGAAGATGAACCGGAAGAATTAACAACAGAAGATGAAGAAGAAGTCACTCCAATCACTGAGACTGTGGCGTCTGAAGATATAGTGGAAGAAAAGCCTGGTATTGAAGAAGAGACATGGGTTATACCAAGTTTAGAAGAGTCCATGTTGGCTGATAAACGTGAGGAGCAAGTTGTTATTCCAACGCTTTCAGAAGAACTTAATGTCTTCACAGATAGAAAAGAGAATGTCTTGCCAGAAACTGATGTGCCACTGACAATTTTAGCATCTAGTGAAGGAACAAATAAAGCTATTCCGCCATGGATAACTCAAGAATATTCCATCAAAACAGAGCGTCCAACAGAAACGGAAGACACTCCAATTTCTGAAGTTATAATTGAAGAATTAGAAAATGTGCTTCAAATTTCAGAAGAATCCTTGGAAGCACCAGTTGTAGAAGATTCCTTGCCACTTGTCGCAACTACTGAAAGTGAAGTAGACATTGTTGAAACTGATGAAGAATCTTTGCCAATTCAGGAAGATGAAACCAAAGCATTACCAACATCAGATAAAGAAGACATTTCTGTCATTGAAACCTCTGAGCCTGAAGTTACTAAACCATCTGAACTTACAACAGATGAACTTGAAATTGCAAAGGATGAATCAGAGATTTTTCCGGATGCAGAATCATCTGATGATTTGGTGACAGATGATGTTTCAAAGCTTCTTCCCTCAACAGATGCTACAGAAGTCCTTTCAATCTCAGAAGTCTACATGGAAACAACGACGGCAGAAGATGTTATGACAGCTCCAAGCATTGAATATGAAAGTGACCATGATTTGGTAGAATCTGATGAAGAATATTTACCATCTCAAGAAGATGAACCGGAAGAATTAACAACAGAAGATGAAGAAGAAGTTACTCCAATCACTGAGACTGTGGCGTCTGAAGATATAGTGGAAGAAAAGCCTGGTATTGAAGAAGAGACATCGGTTATACCAAGTTTAGAAGAGTCCATGTTGGCTGATAAACATGAGGAGCAAGTTGTTATTCCAACGCTTTCAGAAGAACTTAATGTCTTCACAGATAGAAAAGAGAATGTCTTGTCAGAAACTCATGTGCCACTGACAATTTTAACGTCTAGTGAAGGAACAAATAAAGCTATTCCGCCATGGATAACTCAAGAATATTCCATCAAAGCGGAGCGTCCAACAGAAACGGAAGACACTCCAATTTCTGAAGTTATAATTGAAGAATTAGAAAAAGTTCTTCAAACTTCAGAAGAATCCTTGGAAGCACCAGTTGTAGAAGATTCTTTGCCACTTGTCGCAAGTACTGAAAGTGAAGTAGACATTGTTGAAACTGATGAAGAATCTTTGCCAATTCAGGAAGATGAAACCAAAGCATTACCAACAGAAGATAAAGAAGACATTTCTGTCATTGAAGCCTCTGAGCCTGAAGTTACTAAACCATCTGAACTTACAACAGATGAACTTGAAATTGCAAAGGATGAATCAGAGATTTTTCCGGATGCAGAATCATCTGATGATTTGGTGACAGATGATGTTTCAAAGCTTCTTCCCTCAACAGATGCTACAGAAGTCCTTTCAATCTCAGAAGTCTACATGGAAACAACGACGGCAGAAGATGTTATGACAGCTCCAAGCATTGAATATGAAAGTGACCATGATTTGGTAGAATCTGATGAAGAATATTTACCATCTCAAGAAGATGAACCGGAAGAATTAACAACAGAAGATGAAGAAGTCACTCCAATCACTGAGACTGTGGCGTCTGAAGATATAGTGGAAGAAAAGCCTGGTATTGAAGAAGAGACATCGGTTATACCAAGTTTAGAAGAGTCCATGTTGGCTGATAAACATGAGGAGCAAGTTGTTATTCCACCGCTTTCAGAAGAACTTAATGTCTTCACAGATAGAAAAGAGAATGTCTTGTCAGAAACTCATGTGCCACTGACAATTTTAACGTCTAGTGAAGGAACAAATAAAGCTATTCCGCCATGGATAACTCAAGAATATTCCATCAAAACGGAGCGTCCAACAGAAACGGAAGACACTCCAATTTCTGAAGTTATAATTGAAGAATTAGAAAAAGTTCTTCAAATTTCAGAAGAATCCTTGGAAGCACCAGTTGTAGAAGATTCTTTGCCACTTGTCGCAAGTACTGAAAGTGAAGTAGACATTGTTGAAACTGATGAAGAATCTTTGCCAATTCAGGAAGATGAAACCAAAGCATTACCAACAGAAGATAAAGAAGACATTTCTGTCATTGAAGCCTCTGAGCCTGAAGTTACTAAGCCATCTGAACTTACAACAGATGAACTTGAAATTGCAAAGGATGAATCAGAGATTTTTCCGGATGCAAAATCATCTGATGATTTGGTGACAGATGATGTTTCAAAGCTTCTTCCCTCAACAGATGCTACAGAAGTCCTTTCAATCTCAGAAGTCTACATGGAAACAACGACGGCAGAAGATGTTATGACAGCTCCAAGCATTGAATATGAAAGTGACCATGATTTGGTAGAATCTGATGAAGAATATTTACCATCTCAAGAAGATGAACCGAAAGAATTAACAACAGAAGATGAAGAAGAAGTCACTCCAATCACTGAGACTGTGGCGTCTGAAGATATAGTGGAAGAAAAGCCTGGTTTTGAAGAAGAGACATCGGTTATACCAAGTTTAGAAGAGTCCATGTTGGCTGATAAACATGAGGAGCAAGTTGTTATTCCAACGCTTTCAGAAGAACTTAATGTCTTCACAGATAGAAAAGAGAATGTCTTGTCAGAAACTCATGTGCCACTGACAATTTTAACGTCTAGTGAAGGAACAAATAAAGCTATTCCGCCATGGATAACTCAAGAATATTCCATCAAAGCGGAGCGTCCAACAGAAACGGAAGACACTCCAATTTCTGAAGTTATAATTGAAGGATTAGAAAAAGTTCTTCAAACTTCAGAAGAATCCTTGGAAGCACCAGTTGTAGAAGATTCTTTGCCACTTGTCGCAAGTACTGAAAGTGAAGTAGACATTGTTGAAACTGATGAAGAATCTTTGCCAATTCAGGAAGATGAAACCAAAGCATTACCAACAGAAGATAAAGAAGACATTTCTGTCATTGAAGCCTCTGAGCCTGAAGTTACTAAACCATCTGAACTTACAACAGATGAACTTGAAATTGCAAAGGATGAATCAGAGATTTTTCCGGATGCAGAATCATCTGATGATTTGGTGACAGATGATGTTTCAAAGCTTCTTCCCTCAACAGATGCTACAGAAGTCCTTTCAATCTCAGAAGTCTACATGGAAACAACGACGGCAGAAGATGTTATGACAGCTCCAAGCATTGAATATGAAAGTGACCATGATTTGGTAGAATCTGATGAAGAATATTTACCATCTCAAGAAGATGAACCGGAAGAATTAACAACAGAAGATGAAGAAGTCACTCCAATCACTGAGACTGTGGCGTCTGAAGATATAGTGGAAGAAAAGCCTGGTTTTGAAGAAGAGACATCGGTTATACCAAGTTTAGAAGAGTCCATGTTGGCTGATAAACATGAGGAGCAAGTTGTTATTCCACCGCTTTCAGAAGAACTTAATGTCTTCACAGATAGAAAAGAGAATGTCTTGTCAGAAACTCATGTGCCACTGACAATTTTAACGTCTAGTGAAGGAACAAATAAAGCTATTCCGCCATGGATAACCCAAGAATATTCCATCAAAACGGAGCGTCCCACAGAAACGGAAGACACTCCAATTTCTGAAGTTATAATTGAAGAATTAGAAAAAGTTCTTCAAATTTCAGAAGAATCCTTGGAAGCACCAGTTGTAGAAGATTCTTTGCCACTTGTCGCAAGTACTGAAAGTGAAGTAGACATTGTTGAAACTGATGAAGAATCTTTGCCAATTCAGGAAGATGAAACCAAAGCATTACCAACAGAAGATAAAGAAGACATTTCTGTCATTGAAGCCTCTGAGCCTGAAGTTACTAAGCCATCTGAACTTACAACAGATGAACTTGAAATTGCAAAGGATGAATCAGAGATTTTTCCGGATGCAAAATCATCTGATGATTTGGTGACAGATGATGTTTCAAAGCTTCTTCCCTCAACAGATGCTACAGAAGTCCTTTCAATCTCAGAAGTCTACATGGAAACAACGACGGCAGAAGATGTTATGACAGCTCCAAGCATTGAATATGAAAGTGACCATGATTTGGTAGAATCTGATGAAGAATATTTACCATCTCAAGAAGATGAACCGAAAGAATTAACAACAGAAGATGAAGAAGAAGTCACTCCAATCACTGAGACTGTGGCGTCTGAAGATATAGTGGAAGAAAAGCCTGGTTTTGAAGAAGAGACATCGGTTATACCAAGTTTAGAAGAGTCCATGTTGGCTGATAAACATGAGGAGCAAGTTGTTATTCCAACGCTTTCAGAAGAACTTAATGTCTTCACAGATAGAAAAGAGAATGTCTTGTCAGAAACTCATGTGCACCTGACAATTTTAACGTCTAGTGAAGGAACAAATAAAGCTATTCCGCCATGGATAACCCAAGAATATTCCATCAAAACGGAGCGTCCCACAGAAACGGAAGACACTCCAATTTCTGAAGTTATAATTGAAGAATTAGAAAAAGTTCTTCAAATTTCAGAAGAATCCTTGGAAGCACCAGTTGTAGAAGATTCTTTGCCACTTGTCGCAAGTACTGAAAGTGAAGTAGACATTGTTGAAACTGATGAAGAATCTTTGCCAATTCAGGAAGATGAAACCAAAGCATTACCAACAGAAGATAAAGAAGACATTTCTGTCATTGAAGCCTCTGAGCCTGAAGTTACTAAACCATCTGAACTTACAACAGATGAACTTGAAATTGCAAAGGATGAATCAGAGATTTTTCCGGATGCAGAATCATCTGATGATTTGGTGACAGATGATGTTTCAAAGCTTCTTCCCTCAACAGATGCTACAGAAGTCCTTTCAATCTCAGAAGTCTACATGGAAACAACGACGGCAGAAGATGTTATGACAGCTCCAAGCATTGAATATGAAAGTGACCATGATTTGGTAGAATCTGATGAAGAATATTTACCATCTCAAGAAGATGAACCGGAAGAATTAACAACAGAAGATGAAGAAGAAGTCACTCCAATCACTGAGACTGTGGCGTCTGAAGATATAGTGGAAGAAAAGCCTGGTTTTGAAGAAGAGACATCGGTTATACCAAGTTTAGAAGAGTCCATGTTGGCTGATAAACATGAGGAGCAAGTTGTTATTCCAACGCTTTCAGAAGAACTTAATGTCTTCACAGATAGAAAAGAGAATGTCTTGTCAGAAACTCATGTGCCACTGACAATTTTAACGTCTAGTGAAGGAACAAATAAAGCTATTCCGCCATGGATAACCCAAGAATATTCCATCAAAACGGAGCGTCCCACAGAAACGGAAGACACTCCAATTTCTGAAGTTATAATTGAAGAATTAGAAAAAGTTCTTCAAATTTCAGAAGAATCCTTGGAAGCACCAGTTGTAGAAGATTCTTTGCCACTTGTCGCAAGTACTGAAAGTGAAGTAGACATTGTTGAAACTGATGAAGAATCTTTGCCAATTCAGGAAGATGAAACCAAAGCATTACCAACAGAAGATAAAGAAGACATTTCTGTCATTGAAGCCTCTGAGCCTGAAGTTACTAAACCATCTGAACTTACAACAGATGAACTTGAAATTGCAAAGGATGAATCAGAGATTTTTCCGGATGCAGAATCATCTGATGATTTGGTGACAGATGATGTTTCAAAGCTTCTTCCCTCAACAGATGCTACAGAAGTCCTTTCAATCTCAGAAGTCTACATGGAAACAACGACGGCAGAAGATGTTATGACAGCTCCAAGCATTGAATATGAAAGTGACCATGATTTGGTAGAATCTGATGAAGAATATTTACCATCTCAAGAAGATGAACCGGAAGAATTAACAACAGAAGATGAAGAAGAAGTCACTCCAATCACTGAGACTGTGGCATCTGAAGATATAGTGGAAGAAAAGCCTGGTTTTGAAGAAGAGACATCGGTTATACCAAGTTTAGAAGAGTCCATGTTGGCTGATAAACATGAGGAGCAAGTTGTTATTCCACCGCTTTCAGAAGAACTTAATGTCTTCACAGATAGAAAAGAGAATGTCTTGTCAGAAACTCATGTGCCACTGACAATTTTAACGTCTAGTGAAGGAACAAATAAAGCTATTCCGCCATGGATAACCCAAGAATATTCCATCAAAACAGAGCGTCCAACAGAAACGGAAGACACTCCAATTTCTGAAGTTATAATTGAAGAATTAGAAAAAGTTCTTCAAATTTCAGAAGAATCCTTGGAAGCACCAGTTGTAGAAGATTTTTTGCCACTTGTCGCAAGTACTGAAAGTGAAGTAGACATTGTTGAAACTGATGAAGAATCTTTGCCAATTCAGGAAGATGAAACCAAAGCATTACCAACAGAAGATAAAGAAGACATTTCTGTCATTGAAGCCTCTGAGCCTGAAGTTACTAAACCATCTGAACTTACAACAGATGAACTTGAAATTGCAAAGGATGAATCAGAGATTTTTCCGGATGCAGAATCATCTGATGATTTGGTGACAGATGATGTTTCAAAGCTTCTTCCCTCAACAGATGCTACAGAAGTCCTTTCAATCTCAGAAGTCTACATGGAAACAACGACGGCAGAAGATGTTATGACAGCTCCAAGCATTGAATATGAAAGTGACCATGATTTGGTAGAATCTGATGAAGAATATTTACCATCTCAAGAAGATGAACCGGAAGAATTAACAACAGAAGATGAAGAAGAAGTCACTCCAATCACTGAGACTGTGGCGTCTGAAGATATAGTGGAAGAAAAGCCTGGTTTTGAAGAAGAGACATCGGTTATACCAAGTTTAGAAGAGTCCATGTTGGCTGATAAACATGAGGAGCAAGTTGTTATTCCAACGCTTTCAGAAGAACTTAATGTCTTCACAGATAGAAAAGAGAATGTCTTGCCAGAAACTCATGTGCCACTGACAATTTTAACGTCTAGTGAAGGAACAAATAAAGCTATTCCGCCATGGATAACCCAAGAATATTCCATCAAAACAGAGCGTCCAACAGAAACGGAAGACACTCCAATTTCTGAAGTTATAATTGAAGAATTAGAAAAAGTTCTTCAAATTTCAGAAGAATCCTTGGAAGCACCAGTTGTAGAAGATTCTTTGCCACTTGTCGCAAGTACTGAAAGTGAAGTAGACATTGTTGAAACTGATGAAGAATCTTTGCCAATTCAGGAAGATGAAACCAAAGCATTACCAACAGAAGATAAAGAAGACATTTCTGTCATTGAAGCCTCTGAGCCTGAAGTTACTAAACCATCTGAACTTACAACAGATGAACTTGAAATTGCAAAGGATGAATCAGAGATTTTTCCGGATGCAGAATCATCTGATGATTTGGTGACAGATGATGTTTCAAAGCTTCTTCCCTCAACAGATGCTACAGAAGTCCTTTCAATCTCAGAAGTCTACATGGAAACAACGACGGCAGAAGATGTTATGACAGCTCCAAGCATTGAATATGAAAGTGACCATGATTTGGTAGAATCTGATGAAGAATATTTACCATCTCAAGAAGATGAACCGGAAGAATTAACAACAGAAGATGAAGAAGAAGTCACTCCAATCACTGAGACTGTGGCATCTGAAGATATAGTGGAAGAAAAGCCTGGTATTGAAGAAGAGACATCGGTTATACCAAGTTTAGAAGAGTCCATGTTGGCTGATAAACGTGAGGAGCAAGTTGTTATTCCACCGCTTTCAGAAGAACTTAATGTCTTCACAGATAGAAAAGAGAATGTCTTGTCAGAAACTCATGTGCCACTGACAATTTTAACGTCTAGTGAAGGAACAAATAAAGCTATTCCGCCATGGATAACTCAAGAATATTCCATCAAAACGGAGCGTCCAACAGAAACGGAAGACACTCCAATTTCTGAAGTTATAATTGAAGAATTAGAAAAAGTTCTTCAAATTTCAGAAGAATCCTTGGAAGCACCAGTTGTAGAAGATTCTTTGCCACTTGTCGCAAGTACTGAAAGTGAAGTAGACATTGTTGAAACTGATGAAGAATCTTTGCCAATTCAGGAAGATGAAACCAAAGCATTACCAACAGAAGATAAAGAAGACATTTCTGTCATTGAAACCTCTGAGCCTGAAGTTACTAAACCATCTGAACTTACAACAGATGAACTTGAAATTGCAAAGGATGAATCAGAGATTTTTCCGGATGCAGAATCATCTGATGATTTGGTGACAGATGATGTTTCAAAGCTTCTTCCCTCAACAGATGCTACAGAAGTCCTTTCAATCTCAGAAGTCTACATAGAAACAACGACGGCAGAAGATGTTATGACAGCTCCAAGCATTGAATATGAAAGTGACCATGATTTGGTAGAATCTGATGAAGAATATTTACCATCTCAAGAAGATGAACCGGAAGAATTAACAACAGAAGATGAAGAAGAAGTCACTCCAATCACTGAGACTGTGGCGTCTGAAGATATAGTGGAAGAAAAGCCTGGTATTGAAGAAGAGACATCGGTTATACCAAGTTTAGAAGAGTCCATGTTGGCTGATAAACATGAGGAGCAAGTTGTTATTCCAACGCTTTCAGAAGAACTTAATGTCTTCACAGATAGAAAAGAGAATGTCTTGCCAGAAACTGATGTGCCACTGACAATTTTAGCATCTAGTGAAGGAACAAATAAAGCTATTCCGCCATGGATAACTCAAGAATATTCCATCAAAACAGAGCGTCCAACAGAAACGGAAGACACTCCAATTTCTGAAGTTATAATTGAAGAATTAGAAAAAGTTCTTCAAATTTCAGAAGAATCCTTGGAAGCACCAGTTGTAGAAGATTCTTTGCCACTTGTCGCAAGTACTGAAAGTGAAGTAGACATTGTTGAAACTGATGAAGAATCTTTGCCAATTCAGGACGATGAAACCAAAGCATTACCAACAGAAGATAAAGAAGACATTTCTGTCATTGAAACATCTGAGCCTGAAGTTACTAAACCATCTGAACTTACAACAGATGAACTTGAAATTGCAAAGGATGAATCAGAGATTTTTCCAGATGCAGAATCATCTGATGATTTGGTGACAGATGATGTTTCAAAACTTCTTCCCTCAACAGATGCTACAGAAGTCCTTTCAATCTCAGAAGACTACATGGAAACAACGACGGCAGAAGATGTTATGACAGCTCCAAGCATTGAACATGAAAGTGACCATGATTTTGGAGAATCTGATGAAGATTATTTACCAACTCAAGAAGATGAACCAGAAGAATTAACAACAGAAGATGAAGAAGAAGTCATAGTTGAAGATATAGTTGAAGAAGAATTAACAACAGATGAAGAAGTCACTCCAATCATCGAGACTGTGGTGACTGAAGATATAGTTGAAGAAAAGCCTGGTATTGAAGACGATACATCGGTTATACCAAGTTTAGAAGGTTCCACTTTGGCTGATGAACGTGAGGAGCAAGTTGTTATTCCAACGCTTTCAGAAGAACTTAATGTCTTCACAGATAGAAAAGAGAATGTCTTGCCAGAAAGTGATGTGCCACTGACAATTTTAACATCTAGTGAGGGAACAAATAAAGCTATCCCTCCATGGATAACTCAAGAATATTCCATCAAAACAGAGCGTCCAACAGAAACGGAAGACACTCCAATCTCTGAAGTTATAATTGAAGAATTAGAAAAAGTTCTTCAAATTTCAGACGAATCCTTGGAAGCACCAGTTGTAGAAGATTTTTTGCCACTTGTCGCAAGTACTGAAAGCGAAGTAGACATTGTTGAAACTGATGAAGAATCTTTGCCAATTCAGGACGATGAAACCAAAGCATTACCAACAGAAGATAAAGAAGACATTTCTGTCATTGAAACCTCTGAGCCTGAAGTTACTAAACCATCTGAACTTACAACAGATGAACTTGAAATTGCAAAGGATGAATCAGAGATTTTTCCGGATGCAGAATCATCTGATGATTTGGTGACAGATGATGTTTCAAAGCTTCTTCCCTCAACAGATGCTACAGAAGTCCTTTCAATCTCAGAAGTCTACATGGAAACAACGACGGCAGAAGATGTTATGACAGCTCCAAGCATTGAATATGAAAGTGACCATGATTTGGTAGAATCTGATGAAGAATATTTACCATCTCAAGAAGATGAACCGGAAGAATTGACAACAGAAGATGATGAAGAAGTCACTCCAATCATGGAGACTGTGGTGTCTGAAGATATAGTGGAAGAAAAGCCTGGTATTGAAGAAGAGACATCGGTTATACCAAGTTTAGAAGAGTCCACGTTGGCTGATGAACGTGAGGAGCAAGTTGTTATTCCAACGCTTTCAGAAGATCTTAATGTCTTCACAGATAGAAAAGAGAATGTCTTGCCAGAAACTGATGTGCCACTGACAATTTTAACATCTAGTGAGGGAACAAATAAAGCTATCCCTCCATGGATAACTCAAGAATATTCCATCAAAACAGAGCGTTCAACAGAAACGGAAGACACTCCAATTTCTGAAGTTATAATTGAAGAATTAGAAAAAGTTCTTCAAATTTCAGAAGAATCCTTGGAAGCACCAGTTGTAGAAGATTCTTTGCCACTTGTCGCAAGTACTGAAAGTGAAGTAGACATTGTTGAAACTGATGAAGAATCTTTGCCAATTCAGGACGATGAAACCAAAGCATTACCAACAGAAGATAAAGAAGACATTTCTGTCATTGAAACATCTGAGCCTGAAGTTACTAAACCATCTGAAGTTACAACAGATGGACTTGAAATTGCAGAGGTTGAATCAGAGATTATTCCAGTAACAGAATCATCTGATGATTTGGTGACAGATGATGTTTCAAAACTTCTTAGGTCAACAGATGCTACAGAAGTCCTTACAGTCTCAGAAGACTACATGGAAACAACGATGACCGAAGATATTATGACAGCTCCAAGCATTGAACATGAAAGTGACCATGATTTTGGAGAATCTGATGAAGATTATTTACCAACTCAAGAAGATGAACCAGAAGAATTAACAACAGAATATGAGGAAGAAGTCATAGTTGAAGATATAGTTGAAGAAGAATTAACAACAGATGAAAAAGTCACTCCAATCATCGAGACCGTGGTGACTGAAGATATAGTTGAAGAAAAGCCTGGTATTGAAGAAGATACATCGGTTATACCAAGTTTAGAAGAGTCCACGTTGGCTGATGAACGTGAGGAGCAAGTTGTTATTCCAACGCTTTCAGAAGAACTTAATGTCTTCACAGATAGAAAAGAGAATGTCTTGCCAGAAACTGATGTGCCACTGACAATTTTAACATCTAGTGAGGGAACAAATAAAGCTATCCCTCCATGGATAACTCAAGAATATTCCATCAAAACGGAGCTTCCAACAGAAACGGAAGACACTCCAATCTCTGAAGTTATAATTGAAGAATTAGAAAAAGTTCTTCAAATTTCAGACGAATCCTTGGAAGCACCAGTTGTAGAAGATTTTTTGCCACTTGTCGCAAGTACTGAAAGCGAAGTAGACATTGTTGAAACTGATGAAGAATCTTTGCCAATTCAGGACGATGAAACCAAAGCATTACCAACAGAAGATAAAGAAGACATTTCTGTCATTGAAACCTCTGAGCCTGAAGTTACTAAACCATCTGAACTTACAACAGATGAACTTGAAATTGCAAAGGATGAATCAGAGATTTTTCCGGATGCAGAATCATCTGATGATTTGGTGACAGATGATGTTTCAAAGCTTCTTCCCTCAACAGATGCTACAGAAGTCCTTTCAATCTCAGAAGTCTACATGGAAACAACGACGGCAGAAGATGTTATGACAGCTCCAAGCATTGAATATGAAAGTGACCATGATTTGGTAGAATCTGATGAAGAATATTTACCATCTCAAGAAGATGAACCGGAAGAATTAACAACAGAAGATGAAGAAGAAGTCACTCCAATCACTGAGACTGTGGCGTCTGAAGATATAGTTGAAGAAAAGCCTGGCATTGAAGAAGAGACATCGGTTATACCAAGTTTAGAAGAGTCCACGTCGGCTGATAAACGTGAGGAGCAAGTTGTTATTCCAACGCTTTCAGAAGAACTTAATGTCTTCACAGATAGAAAAGAGAATGTCTTGCCAGAAACTGATGTGCCACTGACAATTTTAGCATCTAGTGAAGGAACAAATAAAGCTATTCCGCCATGGATAACTCAAGAATATTCCATCAAAACAGAGCGTCCAACAGAAACGGAAGACACTCCAATTTCTGAAGTTATAATTGAAGAATTAGAAAAAGTTCTTCAAATTTCAGAAGAATCCTTGGAAGCACCAGTTGTAGAAGATTCTTTGCCACTTGTCGCAAGTACTGAAAGTGAAGTAGACATTGTTGAAACTGATGAAGAATCTTTGCCAATTCAGGAAGACGAAACCAAAGCATTACCAACAGAAGATAAAGAAGACATTTCTGTCATTGAAACATCTGAGCCTGAAGTTACTAAACCATCTGAACTTACAACAGATGAACTTGAAATTGCAAAGGATGAATCAGAGATTTTTCCGGATGCAGAATCATCTGATGATTTGGTGACAGATGATGTTTCAAAACTTCTTCCCTCAACAGATGCTACAGAAGTCCTTTCAATCTCAGAAGTCTACATGGAAACAACGATGACCGAAGATATTATGACAGATCCAAGCATTGAATATGAAAGTGACCATGATTTGGTAGAATCTGATGAAGATTATTTACCAACTCAAGAAGATGAACCAGAAGAATTAACAACAGAAGATGAAGAAGAAGTCATAGTTGAAGATATAGTTGAAAAAGAATTAACAACAGATGAAGAAGTCACTCCAATCATCGAGACTGTGGTGACTGAAGATATAGTTGAAGTAACGCCTGGTATTGAAGACGATACATCGGTTATACCAAGTTTAGAAGAGTCCACATTGGCTGATGAACGTGAGGAGCAAGTTGTTATTCCAACGCTTTCAGAAGAACTTAATGTCTTCACAGATAGAAAAGAGAATGTCTTGCCAGAAACTGATGTGCCACTGACAATTTTAACATCTAGTGAGGGAACAAATAAAGCTATCCCTCCATGGATAACTCAAGAATATTCCATCAAAACAGAGCTTCCAACAGAAACGGAAGACACTCCAATCTCTGAAGTTATAATTGAAGAATTAGAAAAAGTTCTTCAAATTTCAGACGAATCCTTGGAAGCACCAGTTGTAGAAGATTTTTTGCCACTTGTCGCAAGTACTGAAAGTGAAGTAAACATTGTTGAAACTGATGAAGAATCTTTGCCAATTCAGGACGATGAAACCAAAGCATTACCAACAGAAGATAAAGAAGACATTTCTGTCATTGAAACATCTGAGCCTGAAGTTACTAAACCATCTGAAGTTACAACAGATGGACTTAAAATTGCAGAGGTTGAATTAGAGATTATTCCAGTAACAGAATCATCTGATGATTTGGTGACAGATGATGTTTCAAAACTTCTTAGGTCAACAGATGCTACAGAAGTCCTTACAGTCTCAGAAGACTACATGGAAAGGACGATGGCAGAAGATGTTATGACAGCTCCAAGCATTGAACATGAAAGTGACCATGATTTTGGAGAATCTGATGAAGATTATTTACCAACTCAAGAAGATGAACCAGAAGAATTAACAACAGAAGATGAGGAAGAAGTCATAGTTGAAGATATAGTTGAAGAAGAATTAACAACAGATGAAAAAGTCACTCCAATCATCGAGACCGTGGTGACTGAAGATATAGTTGAAGAAAAGCCTGGTATTGAAGAAGATACATTGGTTATACCAAGTTTAGAAGAGTCCACGTTGGCTGATGAACGTGAGGAGCAAGTTGTTATTCCAACGCTTTCAGAAGATCTTAATGTCTTCACAGATAGAAAAGAGAATGTCTTGCCAGAAACTGATGTGCCACTGACAATTTTAACATCTAGTGAAGGAACAAATAAAGCTATTCCTCCATGGATAACTCAAGAATATTCCATCAAAACGGAGCTTCCAACAGAAATGGAAGACACTCAAATTTCTGAAGTTATAATTGGAGAATTAGAACAAGTTCTTCACATTTCAGAAGAATCTTTGGAAGCACCAGTTGTAGAAGATTCTATGCCACTTGTCGCAAGTACTGAAAGTGAAGTAGACATTGTTGAAACGGATGAAGACCATTTGCCAATTCAGGAAGATGAAACCAAGGAATTACCAAAAGAAGATAAAGAAGACATTTCTGTCATTGAAACATCTGACCCTGAAGTTACTAAACCATCTGAAGTTACAACAGATGAACTTGAAATTGCAAAGGATGAATCAGAGCTTATTCCAGTAACAGAATCATCTGATGATTTGGTGACAGATGATGTTTCAAAACTTCTTAGGTCAACAGATGCTACAGAAGTCCTTACAGTCTCAGAAGACTACATGGAAAGAACGACGGCAGAAGATGTTATGACAGCTCCAAGCATTGAACATGAAAGTGACCATGATTTGGGAGAATCTGATGAAGAATATTTGTCAACTCAAGAAGATGAACCAGAAGAATTAACAACAGACGATGAGGAAGAAGTCATAGTTGAAGATATAGTTGAAGAAGAATTAACAACAGATGAAAAAGTCACTCCAATCATCGAGACCGTGGTGACTGAAGATATAGTTGAAGAAAAGCCTGCTATTGAAGAAGATACATCGGTTATACCAAGTTTAGAAGGTTCCACTTTGGCTGATGAACGTGAGGAGCAAGTTGTTATTCCAACTCTTTCAGAAGAACTGAATGTCTTCACAGATAGAAAAGTGAATGTCTTGGTAGAAACTGATGTGCCACTGACAATTTTAACATCTGGTGAAGGAACAAATAAAGCTATTCCGCCATGGATAACTCAAGAATATTCCATCAAAACGGATCTTGCAACAGAAATGGAAGACACCCCAATCTCTGAACTTATAATTGAAGAATTAGAAAAAGTTCTTCAAATTTCAGAAGAACTAATGGAAGCACCAGCTGTAGAAGATTCTTTGCCAGATGTCGCAAGTACAGAAACTGAAATTGAAGAAGACATTGTTGAAACTACTGAAGAATATTTGCCAATTCAGGAAGACGAAACCAAAGAATTACCAACAGAAGATAAAGAAGACATTCCAGTCATTGAAACATCTGGGCCTGAAGTTACTAAACAATCTGATGTTACAACATATGAACTTGAAATTGCAGAGGATGAATCAGAGATTATTCCAGTAGCAGAACGATCTGATGATTTGGTGACAGATGATGTTTCAAAATTTCTTCCATCAGCAGATGCTACAGAAGTTGTTTCAATCTCAGAAGACTACATGGAAACAACGATGACAGATGTTATGACAGATCTAAACATTGAACATGAAAGTGATTATGTTTTGATAGAATCTGTTGAAGAATATGTGCCATCTCAAGAAGATGAACCGGAAGAATTAACAACAGAAGATGAAGAAGAAGTCACTCCAATCACGGAAGTTATAATTGAAGAATTACAAAAAGTTCTTCCAATTTCAGACGAATCCATGGAACCACCAGTTCTAGAAGATTCTTTGCCACATATTGTAAGTACAGAAACTGAAAGTGAAGTAGAATTTGTTCAAACTGATGAAGAATATTTGCCAATTCAGGAATACGAAACGAAAGACTTACCAACAGCAGATAAAGAAGACATTCCAGTCATTGAAACATCTGAGCCAGAAGTTACTAAACAATCTGATGTTACAACAGATGAACTTGAAATTGCAGAGGATGAATCAGAGATTATTCCACTAGCAGAACGATCTGATGATTTGGTGACAGATGATGTTTCAAAACTTCTTCCATCTGCAGATGCTACAGAAGTCCTTTCAATCTCAGAAGTCTACATGGAAACAACGATGACAGAGGATGTTATGACAGGTCCAAGCATTGAACATGAAAGTGACCATGATTTGGTAGAATCTGATGAAGAATATTTACAATCTCAAGAAGATGAACCGGAAGAATTGACAACAGAAGATGATGAAGAAGTCACCCCAATCATGGAGACTGTGGTGTCTGAAGATATAGTTGAAGAAAAGCCTGGTATTGAAGAAGAGACATCGGTTATACCAAGTTTAGAAGAGTCCACGTTGGCTGATGAACGTGAGGAGCAAGTTGTTATTCCAACGCTTTCAGAAGATCTTAATGTTTTCACAGATAGAAAAGAGAATGTCTTGCCAGAAACTGATGTGCCACTGACAATTTTAACATCTAGTGAGGGAACAAATAAAGCTATCCCTCCATGGATAACTCAAGAATATTCCATCAAAACAGAGCGTTCAACAGAAACGGAAGACACTCCAATTTCTGAAGTTATAATTGAAGAATTAGAAAAAGTTCTTCAAATTTCAGAAGAATCCTTGGAAGCACCAGTTGTAGAAGATTCTTTGTCACTTGTCGCAAGTACTGAAAGTGAAGTAGGAATTGTTGAAACTGATGAAGAATATTTGCCAATTCAGGAATACGAAACGAAAGACTTACCAACAGCAGATAAAGAAGACATTCCAGTCATTGAAACACCTGAGCCTGAAGTTACTAAACAATCTGATGTTACAACAGATGAACTTGAAATTGCAGAGGATGAATCAGAGATTATTCCAGTAGCAGAACGATCTGATGATTTGGTGACAGATGATGTTTCAAAACTTCTTCCATCAGCAGATGCTACAGAAGTTGTTTCAATCTCAGAAGACTACATGGAAACAACGATGACAGATGTTATGACAGATCTATGCATTGAACATGAAAGTGATTATGATTTGATAGAATCTGATGAAGAATATGTCCCATCTCAAAAAGATGAACCGGAAGAATTAACAACAGAAGATGAAGAAGAAGTCACTCCAATCACGGAAGTTATAATTGAAGAATTACAAAAAGTTCTTCCAATTTCAGAAGAATCAATGGAAGCACCAGTTGTAGAAGATTCTTTGCCACATATTGTAAGTACAGAAACTGAAAGTGAAGTAGACTTTGTTGAAACTGATGAAGAATATTTGCCAATTCAGGAATACGAAACGAAAGACTTATCAACAGCAGATAAAGAAGACATTCCAGTCATTGAAACATCTGAGCCTGAAGTTACTAAACAATCCGATGTTACAACAGATCAACTTGAAATTGCAGGGGATGAATCAGAGATTATTCCAGCAGCAGAATCAACTGAAAATTTGGTGACAGATGATGTTTCCGAACTTCTTCCGTCAACAGATGCTACAGAAGTCCTTTCAATCTCAGAAGACTACATGGAAACAACGATGACAGAAGATATTATGACAGGTCCAAGCATTGAATATGAAAGTGACCATGACTTGGTAGAATTTGATGAAGAATATTTACCATCTCAAGAAGATGAAGACGTCATACGCATCATTGAAACATCTGTGCTTGAAACTCCTGACACCTCTGAACAAAGAAGAGATGGATTGGGCATCACAGCTGATGAATCTGAAAGTATTCTTCAAACAGATTCTTATTTACCAACTGAAGAAGATGAAATGGCGAAATTAACAAAAGATGATGAAGTATTCATCACATCTGCCGAGACTAAATCCTCTGTAAGTAAGATTGGTGTTGATGTAAAACCTTTTAGTAAAGGAGTTGCAAATGTCATTCCAAATACTGAAGAATCAATTGCGATTAACATGGAAATTGAATCATCAGATGCTGAATCAGAAGCGTTTGAAGATTTGGTAATAGTTGAGAATACAGACAAATTGCCAAGCGTTGCATTGGCAGATGATATCTCTGTGAGACCCGCAGACATAGTTTTGAAACAAGAGAGTTTAGAAGAGATAGCTACCTTTGTAGAGCTCCTTCCAACAGAAGGGATTTCAAAGACATTGCATCCATATGAAGTAATAAGCGTTAAAGCAGAAGACAATAGCTTAAGTCCAAAAGAAGAGCCAGATGAGACAGCTGTGTTTGCGAATAATGAACCTGCATTGAATTATGATGTTTTTGCCCAAATGGTGCCGTCTATGGAAGATAATTTAGCACTTGTTCCATCAACCGAGGACGGAACAGTGATAATACCATCTCAAGAAGATACATCAACATCACTAGTTCTGGAGAAAGATTCATTTGGGGTGTTGAAGGCTTCTGGGACACAGGAAAGTGATGTTGATTCTCATACCGCTTTAACTGTGATTGATGATAGACATGATTTACAACACTCTAACACTGATAGTTCTTTGAGTACAGTATCAACTAAGCGAACAGCTATGTCAGTAACAACTATTAAGAAATCCATTGTCACCATTACTAAAACAAAAATCTCTAAAACTACTACAACTAGAAAATCATCAGATGAAGATTCTGACAGCAGTGCTGGCTCTACTGCGAGAAGCGTAAAAGAAAATGTCATTTCTGCATCAGATGGATCAACAACAGAGCACTCATCCTTTGACCAACAGCAGACAGGACATAGCTCTGTTACTCGCTCCGCATTCTACTCGTCAGCATATTCGACCACATCTTTATCTGCAGCGTCTTTGTCCTCAACTCAAACCACTGCTACTGGTACTGATAGAAGTGAGGCCTTTATGTCGGGAAATTATATGATTTGTGTTCGAATTCATAGCGATAAAGGGAAGCACAAGGATATCCCACCATGGATTACGCGCATTTCCTCCTCATATAACTATCCCTCTGCTTCATCTCAACACCAAATTATCCGTGAGTCATGTACAATAAAAGATGGTGTTCATCTTGTTAATATTGGATTTACATCGAAACAGGAAGCATCCAGATTTGTCCATGACTCGACTGAAGTGATTGTTTGCAGTTTGGATGATGATTTCATAGGTCATGGGGCTGAAATGATAACCAGAGTTTTAAAAGTAACACCTGTACAGATTATTCTAACTGAAATGCTTCTTGACGAGGATGAAATTAAAAGACAATCGATAGAAATTCAGAAATGCATGAGTCGCTGTATTTTGTCATATTCAGACTATGAATGTCCATCTACTGAATGGAAAACTGATTTGTCTGATAACAATAAGCAGGTTACACTAAATGTACCGATAACTTCACTTTATGTGACGCCTTCAGTTTCAATTGAGAGTGGTCTGGACATGATTGAGGATATAGACTTGATAAGAACTGAGCATGAAAGCCAGTCTTCAGATGATTTTCTTGCTGATCAGTTACTTTCAGATGACGAATTTCATGATGCGACTGAGGAAAAGCATGAAGAAAGCATCTCAGAAGATGAAACCTTTAAAAGTGATACTGAAGATTATTTTACATTTGAGGATTCTCAGACGGATACACCGCAATGCAGTGAGCACCAGGTTTTGACAGACGATGAGATTGATGAACAACTGGTAGATGAGGTAGCTGTCAAACAAGACATGGATGAATTATCTTCAGATATTATAGCACAAGATATTCCAGACGAATTAGATAGCATCAAACTGGATACAGTAGTATCACCTTCAACTGAACAGCAGCAGGACATAGGCAATGACCAAGCAGTCACGTCTCATATCTGTGATGATACACATTCTGTTGAACTTGCAAAGACCGCAGCAGATTCTGAAGAATTGCATCATAAATTTGATTTATTAGAACAACATGTGTTATCATCAGAAGTTGTTGAAGCAAGAGATGTTGAACACTTTCCAGAGAAATCAGAATATGTGGAATCAGATAGCACAAATGATATAGAACATTGGGATCAAAAGTTGGATGTTAAAGTGATGGCATATGACCAGGCATTGGAGATTATAACTGCTCAACAAGACTCATCAGACTTTAAAGATAGTGTGGAGGACTCTGAATGTTTGACTAAGAGAATTATTGAAAATGAGGAAGATGACAAGTCTAAACAGCTGCCTTCAGATGAAAACGTTGTGCTTGCCAGTGAGAGAAACGATGAAATTAGCAAGTATTATGACAGCAAGAGTGATGAAATTGAAGGTGCCTGTGCAGCAATGCCATTTACCGATTATCAAGAAACTGTGAGATCTGCAAACCCAAAGGTTAATTTACTAGGTCCTTCAGAACTTGAAATAGCATTGTTGAGTGGTGGCATTTATGCCCCGCAAAGGTATAGTTTAGGCGAAACACCAACCAACTCCCCAGAAAATGTAGGCGAAGAAATTTTGCCACATTTTATAGATGAATATTCTGAGAATCGGGAGAGTACTGGCATTGTCTATCAGAAGGAAATCACCAGGGAGTCAGAGGATTATGTCTCTACGATGCAGCAAAAGCAACAGGATTTTGATCTATCTACTGAGATTAAAAACATTCTGTATGAAGAAACTGTTGACAACGATAGAGCATCATCAGAATTACATGACACCATATTTGAGCAGAGCTCTGCAACAATGACGCATGCCGAGTCAACTTCAGATAGACAACATGTTTCTACAGAAATATTTATGGATCAACATGTGGCGGAAAATGTAGAAAGAGAGAGAATTGATTCACCAGAAAGCTGCAATTTAGAAGTTGAAAAGATTTCACGATTACAAGCCACTTTGCAGACTATACTAAATGCAGAAGAGCAACTCGCTGCTGAAAATCGTATAGCATTAGGGATACATAGCATTTCACCTCCAGGATACCAAAGTCTTTCACCCGAACATAAAATCCCGTCTCCAGAGCTATACAGCATGTCCGTGACTCGACCAGAACTGCAGAGTATTTCACCAGTAGCAACTACTGAAGATTTCCA
This sequence comes from Chaetoderma sp. LZ-2023a, assembly GCA_034401795.1. NCBI lineage: Eukaryota > Metazoa > Mollusca > Caudofoveata > Chaetodermatida > Chaetodermatidae > Chaetoderma > Chaetoderma sp. LZ-2023a. The sequence continues at coordinate 19,846,798 of CM067363.1, read as the reverse complement.
TTCAATTGATAACTTAATTGATGACTCTGTAGAACCAAGTGAGGTAATGAGTGAAGAAATTACAAAGGCATCCTTGGTAATGGCACACAAAGTTGAACCTACGTATAATGTGCTGTTGAAAGTTGACACTTACTATCATGTTGCCAAAGATGAAGATGATGCAAGTGATACTATTTTGGTGTCTGGGGAGCAAAGTTCAGAATTAAGTGAGGAAAAACAAAATGGCGCATCTGGAATTAATGCAGACATTCTATTAACTTCTGACATTGGTGACACTAGCGATGAAAATGATCTCCATGATGATCTTACCCCTCAGCCAATGGACAGTGCTTTACAGTCATCTTATTTTGCTATTCCAACAGGCGTCAAGATAGGACATAATTTACCAAGTGCTGAAACGCAGCAATCCTCATTGCCCAATTCATACCCTGATAATGAGAGCAGTATAAGTACAAGCAGTGATAGTGTATTTGGAAGCATTGATTTTGAAATTGAACGACAGCCATTTAGGCAAGATCTGGCTTCACGATCATCTTTTTTCACTGATGAACGATTAAGTTCTGTTATTGAGCAAAGACGCCATGACTATCCACCTGCATGGTTTGATGATACGTTTACTTGTTCCGGATATCAGCCTGGAGCTGACAGAATTGATGCAATGGAACAAATCGTCGATGATATAAAAGCTCAGTCTATTGATGTCGATGAAGGTGTGTCTGATACAGTCTTATTGCAGGATAGATCAGTTGATTCCATGCCTTGGGAAACAATTATGAGGGATTTTGATGAAACAAAATGTGTCTCTGTGGAAGACTCAGGGATTATCTCTACCATGGAAATGTATGGCGCTAGAGATCAAACAACACATGATGAACATTTATTTATGTCGATGAAAGCATCTGAACAAGAAGATTCAGCTGAATCTCTGGTTGCTGAAGTCCAGCAGGAGAGTAGTAATCAGCTTAGTGATAAAGAGGAGCTTGTTAATAATATCATTGATGATGATTATGGTGACAAGTTTGAGAACAAATTGGACAAAAGTGAACATACAATGGACAGTGTTCAGCCTATTCTGCATAGTACTGAACTGGCTGACGATGAACTAAAGCCACGGTCGGGTACTGATGCTGATATTCCAGATGTTGACCAAGACATTGTTGATTGTGAGCAATCAAATATAGATACTGTTACTGATACAGCCTCTGCTTCTTTGACAATTGATAAACTTCCTATTCAGGATTCTCATGCACTTGAGCAAACAGTGCTCACCAGCTTTATTGACCGGCTTGAGCTTTATGCACCAGAGCTCGCAAGATTATCTGTGGAGTCCACTAAATATAAACTGCCTCATTATATCACTGTTCAAAATATCGGCGTAGATATTAAAACCAGTCACCATCCCAGAGAAGCGAGTCATGTGTTGGATGACGTTTTAGAAGTGACTGGAGAAGAGAAAAAATATGGCAATGATTTAGCACTAATTCAAGATAGTGCAACATCTGTATTGGAAACTCTAGAGGGAAATATTTCACAAGAAGAAATTGAGAAAGAGACAGAGTATGCTTCATCTGATGAAGACAAGGAACAAACAGAATTACCCAGAGTAATTTCTATCCATGAAACAAAAACCTCGCTACCAGATTATTTTGGCTCAGAGGCTGTACCCAGTATCTCCAAACAGACACTGTCTGAACCCCACAATGATTTAATCACTGACTCTATAGCCGCCGAGTCAATGGATGGGGTTGAAGAGGAGGAGTTAAGCACATCACTGTTTGAAGAATTTCCAGTTGATGATCATTCAGAAATTGATGCTACTGAAGATATATTATTTTCTGATTCAGAGGACTCATCTTTTGCTGATATTCTGAAAAGCATACAAACAACACAGGATGACACAAAAGAGGAGGCAATGGTTCTCACAACATCTAACACTGAGCTCACATCGCTCAAGGTTGAGGTAGAACATGAGCCAACAACAGAGCTCATTGCCAGCAATGTCAGGGACATGCCTGAGACCAAAACAAAAGCAGCAATTGCAGCATGTGTGACTGTCATTGAAACCCTGGAAGAAATAAGTAGCAAAACATCAGAATGCGAAAGACATGGGTCGACGTACATCGAGCCTCAAGTGCTACCACCATTGTCACCGGATCTGCAAGTGGAAACCCAGGAATTGCAAGCTGCTGCTTCAGAATTAGCTGCCAGACTTGCCATGTGTGAAAAAGCTATAAATGACATGCTAAATGATGACGAGGACCTACTTATGGGGAGTCCTGCTTTAAAGTCTGAACAGGTCTCTCAAGCATCAAAGGAGAATAATGTTACAGATGATTCCAAATTTTTAGGTTCAGGTATGGGTAAAGATTCAACCTTTCAGTCATCAGAAAGAGTTTCTCATCATTTCCATGATGACGAGCAAGAAACAGTAACAGTTACATCCTCAGTAACTCTTAGTTCAGTTACCTCAACACAAAGTGATGAAACATCAATGACATTTATCCATATTACGAAAAAGGGATTACCAATGCCATCTTACGATCAAATTGATGATACAGATGACTGGGTAGATGATGCACAAGATCGGCTGGCTCATATAGAAGACAACAATGACGGTATCGATTCTTGCAAAACTGTCGTTATATCAGCTGAAAGCACATTGCATGTTCTGAAAGCGACACATGAGAATGTTGCAAGTAGTATATTTAACCAAACAACATCGTCAAATGATGATCTTGATAGAGATGAGGCTGATTTTCTCTCCCTGGAAGGTGCTGAAGATGCCAGGATTATAGTCCCAACTGAGCCATTTAAAGTTAATTTGGAATCTGAAGAAAGAGGCCATCAAGATGACTTTGTTGAATCTGAACCATCTTTTGAACATCACCCAGACTGTCATTCATCAGACTCTCCACATGATAAAGACTCTCGCATAGACCAACACATTACAGATGTACCCACACCAGAAATTACTTCAGCATCATCAGTGTTGCATGATTCTGTAGATGTGATCACAGAAATAAAGGATCAGGACTGTAAAGGTATTAGAGAAGTGTCAGAACCAAGAGATATAGAAACAAGCTTGTTGAGATCTCAGTCTTTTCTCCTTGCTGAAGCGACTGAAGAAACTATATCCTCAGATGATACCATAGTAGACAAGGCGCCCAAGGAGGAATTTGTTTGTCATCGAGCTTTAGAGGAACATTCATCTAAAGATAATAGTGTGGAAGGTAAAAAGTCAAAGGCTGAAGTTGTTCTAGAATTGCTTAAAGAGAAAGCTGATGTTAGTACAATGGCTGAGGCTGTGATTTCTGCTGAGGAACAAATCAAGGATTTGGAATATAAGTCTTCAAGTCAGTCACCACAACGAATAGCTCAAGACACACTTGAAGCTACATGGTCTTCTTTTGATGGCAAAAGTACTGCAGAGCTACCAGACTCTGAGCCAATATTACAAGAGGAGGTTATTGAGGAGTATGTACAAGATACTGTCTTAACAACTAGTGACAACAATGTTGAGTTCCTACCTGAAGTTCTTGAACCTCTGCCACTTGATGACAATGTCAAGATTGATGAGGATGTTTCTGAGGCTAGTGAAGACGATGCTGCTCATAGTACTGAAACAGAAGTATCATCCCTAAATTCTGAAAGCGATGACGATTCTGGCGATGAAGAAATGAAAGATCCATCAACATCTTCAGATGATGATGGCAGTGAAGATAACAGATATGATTCTGAAGATAAAAAAAATGATGAAGATAAGAAAGATAATGATGATTTTGATGATGACGATAGTGATAATAATGATGATGACATAGACGATGCAGATACAGATGCAAAAGATGACAATTCTGATAATACAGCTGATGACATCATGGGTAACGGAGATGAAGGATTGTCAGACATTAGTGATGATGAGTGTAATGACAAAGATAAAGCTTCCCATGATGACTCGGACAACTCATCTGACACCACATCAGATGGTGAGGAGTATACAATAGGTCAAATGGAACCTGTCGTGGGGTTGCAGCCCGAAACTTTTGATGCAACCAAACTGTGCATCGAGGAAGTGGATGAACCTGAGACTGATGAGAGTGCTGATGAGGAAGATAGAGACCAATTTCCTGTACTTAGAAGTGCTGGTATAGAGGATAAGCTAAGTGAAGATAATAATGACGATATAAAATATCTTGAAAGTATAGATGAAGAACAGTTGACATTATGTGAGCAGAGTGATGACACAGAAAGTGAATCAGAGGAGCACAGTATATTAAGTGACAGTAGTGATAATGATAATGATAGTCTTAATAAAAGCAGTACCGCCATATTGGATAGAACTGATGGAAGAGATGCAGATCAAGACAGCATTATTCAACATGATGAGATAGAACAAAATCAAGCAGGTTCTCTGATTGACGGAAGCGATACACCTTTTGCTAAAGAAAGTATTTATGTGCATTCACACAGTGCTAGTATAAATTATGATATAGTTGGCACAACAGCTGATTATCAAGTGCATTGTACTGATCATATTTACACAGAACCTGATGTTGACGAATTTAGTTCAGGTGACGAGAAGGGTAGGTTTGGAATAGGTGGCAGTTGTACAGATGATGATGATTCTGATGTTGATGATAGAGGATTTATACAGGAGACACATTCAGAAACAGTGAAAGATGACGACTCCGGCAAATTTGATGTACAACCAGCCTTAGAGCATAAAACTAGTTCACTGAGTTCGAATGAAGAGATATATGTTGTTGGTGGAAGTAGCAGTGGTGGGGAAGAGTTTGATGAAACTGTTGCTGAAGAGAAACCAGAGGAATCCGCTTTTACAGAGAGAAAACCAGAGATTGAATTGGATATTCAAGAACATGTAGGACATGAAATAGAAGTACAAGGACATGATGTATACAGTACTGATGAGAAATTCTGTGAAAGGAGTCATGACAGCATGGGAACAGTACAGCGAGAATATATTGATGCAGTAGCTGTAAATAGGGAGAAAACTCTAGGAAAACAAGAAACTGAATCTATTTTCGAGCAAGAATTTCAAATGCCAAGATCAGATGAGGCGATAGAATCAGTACATTCCAAGGATGTTATGCCTATCATACTTTGTGATAGTGGACTTAGAACTATCACAGATACATCTGTTGAACAGGTAATTGAAGTCGGTAACAACAGTAGTGATAATACTCGTGAAGTGGATAGAGGGATACATGTGCAGTCTATTCCATCATCAGCCATTACAAAAGATGCCACAGGATTATCAGTCTCTGGTATGAAACCAGATCATGACAAAATTGTGGAATTTAGCTCAGATAAAGATTTCTCTGAAAGTAGTGTTAGTGAGAGTGATAATGATACTGAACCTGTTCCTGAGGATATCAGAGAAGCTGCTGATGAAATTTTATGTTCTCAAATCCCACCAACCGATCACATAGCGGTGCCAGCTTCTGAATTGAAAGCGGAATATGAAGAACAAACTGTGGCATGCAGTTTAGAAGAGATTGTTGGACCTGATGCAGCTGATAGTGATGCCAACATTGAAGTCACTGAAGAGACAACTCTTTTCCAAAAAGAGATATCTGTTGATCAACATGGTTCAACAGATATATTTGATGGTGTTGAATCGAAGATAGAAATTTCATTGAAGAAGGAACTTGGAAAAGAGGCAAAAGGAACAGACGATAGTTACATGGCTGAAGAGATTTCTGATAGCACAGAAACAGAAATTAAAGCTGATAATATAGAAATTAAAGTTGATGATATTGCTGATCTTAAACAAGCAGCAGCAGAGCCAATAGTTACACATACACAACACATTGAACAACATCATACAATAGCGGACAATGAAAACAAAGAGTCAACAGCAGAGATATCTGATACAGATGGTAGTTATGACGATGATTATTATGATAATTTAGGTGAGGATGATTTCCTAAGTGATGAATTTGATGACCATAAACAGTCTGGTAGCTATCTGGTTACAGATACAACATCAGTAGAAGGTCTTATTATGAGTGACAAGAAGGAAATAATGTTGCAGGAATCAATGACCCGTGCTGTACTGGCCAATATTTTAGTGGAATCGACTCTACAAGAGACGTCAGAAGTCCTAGTGACAGACATCTCCAGACCACACCACTCTGATAATTCAACTGAGCAGAAAATCTCTACCACAGAGGAAAAGCTGTCAATAATTTCATCCACTGAAGAAATTGTTGAATCCCAATGTTTAGAGCAAGGCCATGGAACTGAGGCGCTGACTTCCATGATTCCAATAGATTCTTGTGAACTTTGTACACAACCTGCGATGGAAACTTCATATCCACCTTCCTCTGCAGAGGAATCTATGATGGATGTACTTGGAGTTAGTAGTCATCTCCATAGAATAGAAGAACCTGTAGTGGCGTCAAGCACAACTGATTTGCTAGTTTCTGAATTCGTCTCTGATGATCAGACTGCATTCATTTCTGAAAATGTACACGATCAGCCAAAACAACATTGTGAAAGCTGGGAAGAAAGTGACAGAACTGCTGTTGGATTAGATATAACTTCACATGGACATAATCATTCAATTCAAGGTGATAGTCTTGTTTCAAGAGACAATGATGATCAAGCTCATTCTGTAAGATCTATGCTGGAAATCTTGTCATCAACAAGAACAATATCTCTGTCTCACATACAAGCTGAAGAGCATATCCTTATCACAGGTGATAAGCATACTGCAACAAATGAATCTGTATCAAATTGCATGTCTCCAGAAACACAGATTCACTCTCAAGAGACAGCAAACATTATTCAGACAGTTCATACAGAGGATAGGCCATGTGGTGATGTAGAAGAAACAAAAGCTGGCAATTTTATTTCCCAACCTCTTGAAGGTGGATTTGCTGACAATGCATATGAAACCAAATCAGTTGAGAAATCCATTGGTACTGCAAATCAAATTGAATCACAGAAAATAAATAGTAAAACTGAAAGTAAACTGGTCAGCAAACAATCTAAATCATTTTCTGTGAAGCAATTTCAAGAAACTTGTACTCAGTTGTTGGTTGCCTCTGGGAGTTTGAAGGACTCTACGGAAATAGCTGATCATTCTAGGCCATGTTCACAGCCTTCTCTGGAAGGTAAATCAGCTGTATCAAGACTATCAGAGGGGGACCAAGTGTCAGAACATCCTATTCCAGTTAAGAGAAAATCTAGAAAGGTCCCTAAAGACAAAGCTGTTCATTCTATTCTATATTTACATACGTCTCTGGAAGGTAAATCTGTTGAGCAAAAACTACCTGCGGTGGACCAAGAGCCAGAAAGTCCTATCGCAGTGAAGAGAAAATCTCGAAAGGTTCCCAAAGACAAAGCTGTTAATTCTATTCCTCTGGAAAGTAAATCAGTTGTACAAAAACTTCCAGAGGTGAACCAAGACCCAGAAAATCCCATTGCAGCGAAGAAAAAGTCTAGAAAGGTTCTTAAAGATGACGATGTTCATTCCCTTGAAAGTAGACCTGTTGCGAAAGAAATACCAGAGATGTACCAAGAGCCAGAAAATCCCATTGCAGTCAAGAAAAAATCTGGGAAAATACCCAAAGTCAAAGTGCTAAATTCAAATGAAGCTATTGAGAAGGAATTGAAAGCCAAAGCCAAAGCTCCTCCAGACACTCAAAAAGCAAAGTCTGAGTCACAATTGGTAAAGAATGAAAAATCTAGTCAAGAGCACAGAAAAAGTGTGCTCGAGAAATCAGATATGACAAAGCACAAAGCTTCAGTAACAAACACCAAAGCTGACCATTCACAGACCCTTGAAAAGAGTAGCAGGAAAAGTAAATTAAAGTTATTAGCTAATGTGCAACCAGTTACAAGTGGTGACGCAAGTCATTCACTTGACAATAATACTGACAAACGTAAAACAAAATCTCTGAGTTCACAGGATATACCAAAACAAATACACTCCAAGGAATCGATAAAACAAGTTCAGGTAATCACTTCTTCCAGAGAGAAAACAAGTAGTGGAGCACAGAAAACAGGAGTACTTGGGCAGAAACAGAAACAACCAAAAGAACTCACAACAGTAATTGATAGAAAATACAAAACAAAAGTAAAGACTAAAATCCCTGTTTCTGATGGCTCTGTTAGACATACGGTACAGGTTAGTTCACAGGTAAATGAACCTGGCGCGAGTAAACATAGCAGTAAAGTTAAACCAATGAAACCAGAGAAAGAACTAAGATTATCTAAACGACAACACTCCAAGAAAGGTACAAATTCTGCGAGGGTAAGTACTGAGGACCAGAACGAGCATCATTCACCTTCTGAAGAACCTCTGCACATAGTTTATGAGGAGATACCAGCATTATTGCAATATATACAGGGAAAGAAACCCAAAAAGGTTTCAGCTAAGGTCCAGAAGACTGAAGATTCAGTGTCACCAAAGAGCCCAAAAAGAAGGAAGAAAAAGATGAGCAGCATGTTTGAAAATGCTGTACCTGTGATGTCTAGGCAAGACCTTGATAGTACACCTGATCTGTGTGCAAAAGAACATGATTTAATTAGGGTTGAAATTGAAAACAGATCAATAAGAAGCCTGTATCAAGATGAGTCGGCATTGGCCTCGGCCACGTCACATCATGTTCATATCTCCCATAGTGATCACCAAGACACAGATTTTGAAATGTGGGATGACCATTTGTCTATTTCTGAATATACTAACCAGCCATTGAGACAGATGATAGTTACACAACAGATTTGCACAACGCAGTGGCAGAATGTGCAACATTCAGTGGAAATTGAGACGAATAAGGATATAGCGTTAACAGAGAAAACAGAATCAGTTACATCAGTAGCAGAATCTCAACATGGTCATGTAGCGGAATCTTTTGTAATGATGTCACCAAGTGAATTTGAGACAAGTGAGAGTTCTGTTGAAAACCTGAAAGATAGTAAACCTGTGCTTGAAATAAGTCAACTTGAATTGCAAGAAGAGAATGAGGAGGCAGATGGATTTGTGAGTTACGTACACTCTTCAGAAACATATTTACAAGAATACACAAATTCATTTTCTCATGGTCCATTGGTAGAACAGTTTGAATTTTTGCAAGCAGATGAATTGGTGTCTGATGACTTGGGTAAAGGAGAGTCTCTAGTACTTGACAGTGGTTCTATGTTTGAAACGTTAGATGTACAACAAGTTTCCACAACAACGAATCTTGACTCACCTGTGGTGTCTAGTTCAGATGACCCTGATCTGAGTGATGACGCCATTACAACAGCTGATGTTGTTGATAATAGACTGGTAGTTGATAAAGTGAATCTTATGACAAGTGAGTGTTCTAACCGACCAGCAATTGTAATATCAGAAAGTTTGACAGAAGAACAGACTAAATTACCGACAATCATTACGGCAAAAGCTGATAGAGCCCTCTCAAAATCAGATGTTAAATCAAGCATTTCCAAATCTACTATCTCCTCGAAAATACAGCAGAAGAAAAATTCAAAGTCAAAAAAGAAATCCTCTACTTCTTCCGCCTCGCAGAGTAGTTCATTCCATTTTGACTTTGAGGTATCATCAGGTTCTAGACATGTCGCTGACGTTCCAGACAGACTTTTACAAGAAATTAAAGCAGAAAAATTGGCTGATGAAAGTAGTCCATCTGCTGCTCCGACATCAGATGAACCGACTGTTGAAATGGACCAAAGACCACAGACAGACAAATTAGTAATACATTACGAGACGTATCCTATGATGGTTCAGCAAAATAAACGATCACGGTCAAGGTCGCCAAGACCGAAGAAAAGATAAACGGAAGAATTTAACGTTCTGATTTTGTAATTTAACATTCTTGACTTAATTGAACATACCGGTATTATGACTTGCAATTATTTGTTCATGAGCTTGAATTACCAGACCTTTATTAACTATCTGACTGCTGCAAACCACCAGATTTAAATGGGTAATAACTCTGGATATGTTGAATATTTAGAAAATAATTTGACTGAAAGTTGTTGGTGGCTTAGCTACCAACAATTTTCAGTCAAATTATTTTCTAAATATTCAACATATCCAGTGTTAAACCCCATGGAAAATCTAGTCTGCAGAAATTCAGCAGGCAGACAGTTAGCTGTTTACTGGACATGCATGTGAAAAGACATAGCTCTGAGTACATGGACAATAACTAACTACAGACAAATAATAATATACATATTTTTGAAAACTCCACAGATATGTCTGGCTCTAAAGAGCCTTAGGTATTAGTCCTAGTGATCAATTACTCCGCTACCATCACACCCCTTCCTGACTTTAATCTGAGGGGAGTGAATAATGTGAACTACCTGAGGGGAGTGAATAATGTCGCTCCCAGACACCAAGATACCCATTCACATCAATTTTGTTTTTAAGTTATGTCATAGATGTGCCGCATTCGCATTGTCCATGTGTGTAGTTTACATGACTGACCAATAATTATTCATCTTCGGATTGCGACCACACACCTTGACTATTTTAGGAGTATCATTTATAGCGCATCTTCAATGGACCTTTCCAGTTTATCCATCCATATGATGTCATAATCAATTATGTAATGTGTAGGAGGACGTCATAATCAATTACAGGATGAATGACTTGATTTTGTCCGTCTTAAATGGTTAATAGTTTCACACGTTGTGCGAATTGGATGTCTTTACTATTTAATAAATATTCTGTAGAATATTTTGAAACTAATTTAACTGGGTGCTGTATAGTTTTCTGGAAATTGATAGTTAAGACACTCGGGGATTGATCAATCGCAACACTGGCGAAACATGGGTGAAGCTTAACTAGGGATGGGTGGGGCATAGCTACAACTGGAAAGGTCCATTTCTAAACAAACTTAAGGACTGAGTATGACGATCCAGTGTAATGTAGTAATGAGCGCTATAATGATAGGAATAATTCCAGGCTTGAGCTTTAGTGTAGTCCATGTTTACTCTAATACTCAGTCGTCCCTGTAACAAATATCTGTGCTAGGGCTGGTTTTAGTGTAAGACCAAATGCAGAATACTTTATGGTAGTATTTACTAGTCGTAATGCAGGAAATGGCATATCAGAGCATCTAATATTTTCAGTATATTCTAGGGTTAAACAACAAACCGCCTTCCTCCACCACCGATGTAGGATTACAACACTCATAACTATATCCAAACCACTCTTTAAAATAAAACTATAGATATGCCTATATCTGGAAATGGCATATAATAATGAATATATCGTAGTTCAACATAATCTCTGAGCAAAGATGGAATCGCAACAAATAGTATCTATTAATTAGATTAAATATGGTTCAAATTTGACAATTGTTTACACACTCATAGATCCTAATATTATTATTGGTTTATGGTAACTTTAAGTTGAGCATTTAAATTGTGACTTGTTGTATACTTGATGGCCACACAAGATGCGTAACAAGCATGCGCATGTGCACGCACGCTTAAAATGTTAACTCTAAAAGTGGTAAAAAATAGTAGTCTTGAGAAATGCCCGTTTGCAGACCAATAGAATTTGTAAAAAAATTTTAATTTACTACTGGGATGATTGGTTCAGCACCTGAGCCAGTCATTCCAGTGGTAATTTTTTTTAAATAATCTTGGTCTGCATATGGACATTTTCTTTGATAAAATTAAAATTTTTCTTAACAAATTTAAAGGTTAAAAGGTTAACATAAGGATCCTCTTGAATGTCGTTGACTACTACGACACGTCATAGGTGATATTGTAGTTAAAACACATTCCATTGTGGGAAACTTTCTCTTTCAAAGAGTATTAACCTCTTTGAATGTCAAAATTCTATTTGACCAATGAGAGGCAGTTCATAGCTAGGTAGATAAGCACGGCGAATTATGGTGCTTTTAAAGAATTATCCACTTAACTTGATAGATTAACTCTACTTAGTGGTTGTACATAGTTTTAAAAACTTAAGTTCAACTTTAAGAAGTCACTGTTTATTCAATGACTAATACACTGTATATTGTTAATATTATTTTGCTAAAAAATATTACATATTTTGTTGTGAAATGTTTTTTTCAAAACAGGGTAAAACCGGGTGCCAAATAAGTTTAATGAGTAGTTTATCACTTTCTTAGCCTTCTGATGGTCAAGTACGGTCAAGAACATGGACATTTTTGCTGAGTGAATGTCAATTTGTAGGGTGGGCGAAGAGTATTTTTGAAAATTTATCACTAGAATGACTGGCTCGTTTAACGAGCCAGTCATTCCAGTGATGCATTTTCAAAAATACTCTTCTGAGGCCCAACAAATGGAGATTCATCAAAAGCACTGCGGAGGTAAGTTTTGGCCGGCTTGACCAGTAAAGTGTTAATATGACATGTTGTGTGTCTAGCTACATATTATCTCGATCCAGTTTGTACTTAACTGTGTTCAGAACCAAAAACTAGGTGTTGATTTTTAGGAGTTTTATAGTGCTTAAAGGTGTATACTGGCTCGGTTACCGCGAGCCAGTCATTTCAGTTGTAAATTTTCAGAAATTATCTTCTCATGTTCTGCAAATATACATTTTCTATGAGAAAATTAACATTTTCGTGAACAGATTTAATCGTTGATGAGTTAATATATTTCTAGTCATTGTATTATAGTTATCTCCGTTGTCTCAATTGTTTCTTAAACAGAAATAAAGTTAAATTATTATAGTTTATTGGATGCTTAAATGTGCATATTAACACCAAAATGCTTGAAAATAAAATTGTTGAAATTGAATACTTTTAGAGGCTTAAATTATGTACCTAGATGTAATGAAACGAAATAAGTCTTAATATATGATTTCATTCTGTATAAATTAATATAATATATATAATTTTTTTTAGCAGTGAAGCTGAATTAGGGACTCTAATTCAATTTCACAACTTAAATAAATATATTAATTTATGCAAAATAAAATCATCAGATGTTAAGATTTATTTCGTTTCATTACATTTAGGCACATAATGTAAGCCTCTAAAAGTATGAAGTTTTAACAATTTCATTTTCAAGCCATTTAGTGTGAATATCCAGCTTTAATTCAAACTTCCCCAAATGACGTGCTTTATCATAAATTAGCGCTTTGTCTCATTTGGTAATATTAACTACATTTGTAAGAATATTGTGATTGGATATTTTAATTATTCAATTAATATATATGACTAATTGGCATAAGATTTATTATAAGCATTCCATTTTGTTTTGCAATTTTGAAAGTCTAATAAAACTCTTGTTTCGGTTAATATAAGTATATAAGTATACTAATACGAAAAATGGTGTTGATAATTGTGAGGCCTTTTGATGGATACATAATGTTTCTGACGAGGTTGCCTTTGCAAAGTTTCCTATTAATTTGCTTAATGTGTTATATGTGTAATCTTTGTTTTGTGACATGTCTATGTTGATTTATGTATGTATAATAAGTCAGTTTCATCACGATTTTAATAGATGCAAATTTGAATACATACGTTTGAAGTGGAATTTATATTGCCATTATAGTAGAGTAGTTTGAAGGTTGGTAGAATTATGACAGATTTTTTTTATCGATTCTTTATTTTACTCGCTTTGTTGTATATTATAGTTAACATTTTAGTGGACATAAGTGGTCAAGAAAATATATACTTTGAAATTTATGATTGGAATCCCTGCATCAACTATAACCGAGCTAGGTATTTCAGTCATGTTTCTGCATATATTCTTGGTTTGCAAATGAACATTTCTCAAGCGATTTTAGGTCGGCTGGACCGATAAAGGATCGATTCTTTAATGGTCAACTTTTGATGAATATCTATTTACCTCCATTTTTAAAAAAAGATTATCGAGCCAGCCATTCCAGTGTTAAATTTTCAAAAATAGTCGACTTAGCTTGAATTTTAGCTAAATAAAAGGTCGATTTTCAAAAATAGTTTACTTAGCTTAAATTTCTTGACCAATAGTGACCATTAAACGGTTAACTTTCTGATGATTATTTTACAAACAATTTCTCCGGTTTAGAGTGAATACCATCTTAATTTTAGGCTAGAACTGCTTGTACTCAAAGAGTTTTTTTGTCATTTTAACAGATTGACAACGCCTACCACTATATTACCTAATGTTAATTGCTGTATCTTTAACTGTCTGTCTCCTGGATTTCTGCAGACTACATTTTCCATGGGGTTTAACTCTGGAAATGATGAATATTTTGAAAACAATTTCACTGAAAGTTGTTTGTGGCTAAGGCAGCTGCAACTTTCAGTGAAATTGTTTTTAAAATATTCAGCAGGTCCAAAGTTAAACCCCATGGAAAATGTAGTCAGTAGAAATTTAGCGGGCAAACGTTGAAAGTTCAGTATATACTACAGTAAACCAGCCTGCCTGTTTTTCCTGGCTTTCATGTGTTTCTACTATTTATCTTTTTTCTTATATGATATTATAAAATATTATGCCGTTATTCTAGTTTCATATACTTTCCTTATTTCAATATGTCCAAACGCTAATAATACCTATTTCATTGACTTAACTGGCTCGCTGCTGCAAACCACCAGATAATAATTTCAATGAGTAAAAACTTGATGTACTGAATATTCTGAAAACAATTTGACTGAAAGTTGTTGGTGGCTAAGCCACCAACAACTTTCAGTCAAATTGTTATCAAAATATTTAGCAGATCCAGAGATATAACCCTTGGAATATATTGTGTGCAAAATTTCAGCAGTAGACGGTTAAAGCCGTTACCTTAATTCATTGGTCTCTTTTTGGTGTGGCTAGATAAAAAATTTAGATCTGTCTAGACCAATCAGTATATCAATGAATGAGTGAATAAGGTTATTATCGTCAATGTAGGTATGTGTTCCAGGAAATATAATGTAAGGTGAATTAGATACGATAATGGCTAAAAAATATCATGTGCTTTAGCATTGCGACCAAAATAGAACCTGTATCAATATTAATTCTGTGAAACCTGTTTCTGACCTTTCTTGAAAATCTTTAATTTTAAACTATTCATAAGCCTTTAACCCTGAATATTATATTGTATCAATTTCAAAACAACTGTGCTGGGAAGCTGTTGAATATTTTGAAAATAAGTGCTAGCAACAGCTTCCAGTCAACTTCAGTTTCAAAATATTCATCAGACAGAGTTTCTCGTGTCTGGTCTCTGAAGGTTAATGGTTTAGGATTTGTTGATTGTTTATGCTATAGGTGACAACAAGATAAATAAACCGCCGCTATTAAATCATCAGTATTATGTAATTGCTAATCTACCTGTTCTGACTAGTGCTAACTTACACTCTTTCATCCCTGAAACTCTAAATGACGCCAGTTCAAGGCAGACCATACAGGAAAGCTGTTGAATATTTTGAAGCTAATTTGACTGACAGCTGTTTGTTAAAGAATGTATTTAGCAGAATATTGAAGATCTGTTGTTGTTAAGAATTTGTTGCCTGTGGTCTGTCTGCAGGGTTGAAAGGGTTAAAATGTTATTGTTCACGGGTGACAAAGGGAGATAATACATTGACCTGACATGTCAGTCAGGTATCTAGCGCCAAATTCATAACAATGGACCATGCACGTGTGATAAACAGGAATTGACCTTTCCAGTTTTAGCTATGCCCCGCCCATCCCTAGTTAAGTTGTAAGCTGTGTAGGATGATGTCATAATCAGTGATGTCATAAATTATGTAGATAAGTATGTCATGAACGCATAAGTGAAGTACGCATTGTTGTACGAATTGTATGTATTTACTATTTAATATTCTGTTGAATATTTTGAAACTAATTTGATTGCGTGCTGTTGCTGCCATGAGCAGCGACATTACCCAATCAAATTAGTTTCAAAGTAGTCAACAGCTTACCTGTATAGTTTTCTGGAAATTGATAGTCAGGGAATTCAGGGATCGATCAATCCCAACACGAGCGAGGTGTGGGTGGAGTTTAGCTAGAGACAGACGGGGCAGAGCTAAAACTGCAAAGGTCAATTCATGTTCATCACAAGCGCAGGCATCTGGCGCGTAAGATGGTGTTTCTCTATCTCTCTGAGCTCCAGATTTATCTCCCTTGGCACTCGTGTATATGAATGGTGATCGATGTTTCACGACAGTTAACCAGACCTGCCTACACCCATGTACAAGCAGCCAGTGAGCGCAAACAGATGTCATGATTTAAAGTAATACCCGGCTCACTTTCAGCAATGCAGTTTCAGTAATTTGATATAACTTCTATATTTCTGTATTTTTGGCAGTTAAATATTGTTTATGTTGCTGAATTTCATGCATAAACAGAGCCATGATCTATGTTAACGGTTCAGTAATTTCGTGGAAATCCAGTTTCTATCACATAATAATGAAAACTTAACTGAATTAATTGAATAAAATTAACTTTAACATGCTGCTCCTTAAGGCAACATGTACAAGCAGTTAAATTCTTTTCAAATTATTCAGGGTGTCAAACTCGCTATTTTATCCATGTGATATTTTGCTTGTATTGCTTTAAATATTGATACAACTGATTGAATGCTTTAATTCACTGATTCATCTATCATCTGACGTCATATGACATCATAATCAGACAAGCGGTGTGTATGATGACATCATAATCATTACGTCATAAATGATTCTATTTGGCCCGTCTTTAACTCTTAATAGTTGGACACGTTGTACGAATTGTATGTCTCTACTATTTAATAAACATGCTGTTGAATATTTTGAAACTAATTTGACTGGACGGGACACTGTTGTTGCCATAGGCAGCAACGGCCCCCAGTCAAATTAGTTCCAAAATACTCAATAGCTTACCTGTATAGGTTTCTGGAAGTTGATAGTCAGGGAGTACAGAGATCGATCGTTCCCAATAGGGATGTGGTGTGGGTGGAGCTTAGATTGAGATGGATGGGGCATGGCTAAAAGTGGAAAGGTCCGTTTGATATATATATATATATATATATATATATATATATATATATATATATATATATATATATATATATATATATTGTTATTGTATAGTGGAAATGCATTCAAGCACACTTTTGTCCAGAGTCTGTATTATTATATTTGAGCTTTTTATTTTACATTTATTAGTTGACATAATTTAGGTGCTATTTCAGTAAAAAAGCAATCGACAATCAATATTTGGTAGGCAGGCCTGGTTAAGACAATTAGTCTCAATGTCTATGTTATGCTTTTGTATACAGAAACTCGTTTGTTGACAGAGTTTTAAGCTGTGTTAATAAATAACCGGCATTTGCTTATATATTCTGTCTTTGTTTTGCTTTGATCCAGTGGACTCTCATACCCAGCCTCCTTATAGGTAGATTGTTATTGTCCTAATTTGAGATATTGGGTTGGTGTGGTGGAGGGATATAGAATTTGGGATTTTATACACCAAAATATTGGTGATGGCACCGTCCAGGCAGGCGGGATGGACCGGTGGGTGGTAGAGTGGTTTGTCACTTTGAAACTTCATAGACTGGTTGGGCTAGGTTTGGGGAAGAAAGCTATCGAAACTGACGATGAAATCCAAGATCTTGAAAATTGTTTTTCGGATGATGACTTAACATTTATCAGATAGCGTTGAAAATTCATAATGCAGTCGGGCAAGTTCTGGGGAAAAAAACTCAAAATTGACGATGATCTGAAATCCAAAATCTTGAAATTTGTTTCCGGATGATAACGCTTTGAAACTTCATTAATTTTAGTGTTCAGAACTCAATGTCAACATGACACAGTGCCAAATGTCATGGTGACTGCCAGGGATGTGGTGGATGGGTGTGATGTGTGGGTCAATTCCAACACTTTCTAATATCCATTCTCTTTTATAAAAATCTAATTACCATATGCTGTAATTGCAAAGATGCCTTACTGCTAATGGATTCAAAAGGTAATACCTTTTAACCCTTGCCACTCTGATGTCAATATTCTATCTTTTACTGCGTCAGTAGCAACGAAGCTGGTGTACATTTTTCAACAACTTTGAGGGAAGACGGTGCTGTCGTACACATCTCCCACCGAATTTATTGAAAAATGAACACCAGTTCATCTTTTAATTATTTGACATCAGAGGGGTAAACGTTAAGACTAGCGTTATATACTTTAGACAATCTTTCGCACATGAATGCGGGTAAAAAATTATTAAGTTAATCTTCACTCAAATTTGTCAATTGAAAATATCGATTTGCAGACCAAGAGAATACTATTTTTGGAAATTTACCACAGGAATGACTGGCTCGGTTCTCTAAACCCCTATCACGCTATGGTAATGAGTCTGCTACGTTGACACCCTGTAATTCTTTCTTTACTGAATACTTCAGTTAATAAACACTGGAATCTGCATAATCGAATAAGGTATGTTAATGGTTAGATATTCTCGGAGATAACGGCATGCATAAAGCGATTATTACGGATTTCTCCATTTATTAGCTAAATATAGTGGTTGAATGAGTTATCTCTCTTGATCACCAAATCTTTAGATCTCTCTGGCTCTCTCGTGACTGTATTCCAGAGACGGTTGCATTGACAGACATTTGTAAAGTGAGATAACTATTTTTTGAAAAATATGTGGAATGATTGTTGAGGGTATCTAACGAACCATTCTGCTTGTAATTTTTTTTGAAATAGCCTTCTCGTAGTCTGAAAATGTCAATTTCTCAAGACGCTGCAGAAGCCGAGCTTAGGGTCGTACATTAAATAGGGTTATTATATAGATTCACTATGACCACACTGTCACAAACTCTCGGTAATAGCTAAAGCTTACTGCCTGGTTGCAGCTGATAAGTCCACAGTTTGGACTGAAGATCGGCGATGTATGTGTGCCACCCCCAGTCTGTGCTGATGATGTTATCTACTTGACAGATACACCATTGCAGATGCAGATCCTGTTGAACATAGCAAAATGGTATACCACCAAAGACCGCTTCATACACAATGCTAGCAAGTGTGTCAGCTTAATGGTGAATATGAAGGCTGGGGGAAGTTCTATGCTAAAACTAGGTGATGATGAAGTACACACCGAAAATAGACTGCTGCATCTAGGAATAACTAGATCTGGTGATGGCAAGGTTGATGTTGAACCACTGGTCAAAAGTGCACATATGCCCTAATGGGAGCAGGGATGCATGGAAAACATGGTATCAATCCCACTATCATTTACAAAATCTGGGTCCTCTATATAACCCCGCGGCTGACATATGGCTTAGAGGCATGTTCCATAAATCTTGCCGACACCCATCGACTTGAGGACTTCCAGAAGAAGAAATTGAAGTGTATGCAGTCTACTAGAAAGATGTGCAGATGTAACAGTGTATGCACTACTAGGAGCGGAACCGGCGGAAGTGACCATTGTGAAGAAGATCCTCTCCCTGCATGGCAGCATAACAAGGAGCCCAGATTCTAAAGAACACCAGCGTGCAAGGCAGCAACTGGCGCTAAAGGGAATAGGAGCCAGAAGCTGGTTCTCCATGGTGAAGCGAATACTCCATAAGTACAGCCTCACATCAGCATGGTCACTTCTGGTAGATCCGATGCCCAAGCTAGGATGGAAGGACCTGGTGCGGAAGACCATGCAAGAGTACTGGAAAGAGAAATGGCATGAAGAGATCAAAGAGAAGGCGTTACTAAAGTACCGAAACCCACAAATGATACAGATGGGGCTGCCCCATCATGTCTGGGCAACTGTCTGCACAAATCCCAGGGAGGTGGAGAAAGCGGCAATAAAGTTCCTCACTGGCACGGATACCCTACAGGCAAATCGTGCACGGTTCAATCAATACCGGGTTGATCCGACATGTCCCACAGAGCCAGAGGTTCTGACTCGGCTAACCATAGACTGCACCAATGTCATAGTAGCAAGTGGAGAGCATCCCTCCAATGCAGAAGACAAGCTGATACGAGGAGCCGAAGTGTGCAGCCGCGATTACCTCTACAAAGTCCATGTCCGACGATGCCATCAGATGGATATGAGATCACTACACTTAATAATTTTTGTCTAAGACAACTCTGCACACTGATGTGAGGGACCATGGTCCCGCCTATTTGACACCCTCGAGGATGATTACATGTACATACTGAACCAACTTGAGATGATACATGTTACCCATATTCAGTGACTCAATATAAATCCTTATAAATGTGTGCGGAATTTCGAAAAAAAATATTCGACATCGGAGAAACTAGGGTGAACTGCGTGCGCCTAATGATGAGGCGGGAGACCCTCAACTGAACTGACAGCTGACAGAATAATAGACTTGTTATGGATTGCCTATGTCCCACACTATGTGCACCCGCATGCATGCACATCATGACATCATAATCAATCATGCACACTCACTGGATCAACCTGTTGCTAGGAATTGAATATTTCTCATTATTAATAATAAGCATTCTGGCAAATATTTTGAAACTAATTTAATTAGATCATTGCTGCGGGCATATCGGTCTCGTGCTCCTTCTTGGGTACACAACTGCCACGCCTGCTAAATAGAGAGATAGTTGTAGGAATTGAAGGGCTTTACTATTTAGTAAGCATTCAGACAAATATTTTGAAACTACTTCGACTGAGCATTGTTTACAGCCATAGATCCCACCTCACAGAATATACAGATCAGAGATCGGCGAGGTACCTCTGGCGAGGATCAAAATAGACAACACCCTACCAACTCTACATACTTAACTAATTTAGCAGCAGACGAGTACGGTACGATTGTTTAGTGCTAATACATATATATTTTTCATGTCTCAAAGTCTAAATTAATCATAATTGACCGACACACCGGTGACATGAACAGCTGGGACGAAATGGTGTGGTTCAATTTCCGCGACAATGGTCGCACGGCCCCACTGGAACGTGAATGTTCCACCGAATCTAGAGGTCGGTCTTTGTGGAGTCCAGAGAGACGCGAGTTTTCTTCCGTATCCCTGACACGAGCTGACCAGCATCATCAGAGCGGTGTACCATGTACCTGCAGTGCAGCGGAACAAGATGAATTCTCGGAACAACGCGTACCCCTGGAGGCTACAGATGCTTAACAACATGTCGCTCGTATCTTGCGATATCATGGCTTCCACCATTTTGCTTATATAAAATTGAGGATACCAGTGAATCAGTGATGTGGTTGAAATTCCTGCATGTAAATCACAACCATAGTATTCAGCCTGATCTTTCACAGTAAAAGCCCCCTCATCAGAACGTCTTTACAAAGGAATCCGTCTTAACATAGCTATAGTCTGTGCCTTCTAGCGTGACCATATACCCAGAGATCAGACAACCATTTTTGTTATCAAAAGCAGCTGAAGATGTTCTAGCGCTTCTCTTAACTGCAATCGAGGGTCCATCTTTCTTCGCAAGCTGATTTCTTTAGTCTTTTGGGTTTATAAACCGTTTATAACAGGTGTTATGCACCTTATCACCAGCTGTCACAACAACAACATCACCTCTTTAGAATACATTCTGCATTGATCACATTAACTCTTTCTTCTACGTATTTCACCCACATCACTGGTATCCTCAATGTTCTCTCTGCCGATGGAACAGATTTCTTGGCGGACACAGGGGTGTATAGACCTTTCGGCAGCCAACCATTTTCGGCAGCAAAGAGTACATTTTCGGCAGCCTATATTACTGTGTCTTATTAAATCCTTGTTCCCTATACTACCATATGTGTATATATAGGAACAGGCCGTATGATTTTTTAGCAGAGTCGATATAACAGAAATATATACTAATACTATACGTGTATTATATAGTATTAGTATATATTTCGTTATATCGACTCCGTTAAAAAGCTGGTTATATATGATTGCATACATATGCAAACACGCAATATAGAGACACTTATAGTGTCTATATCTTACATGTTATATGTGTATTCAATCTTATATAGACCAATATATCTGGCTTATGACATTACTGACGAACTTCTATGTTTGTTTATTTTGAGTCAAGCAGACATGAAGCTCTCTGAAATTCTCGGTGCTATAACAAACTCTACGTTTGTGTAAGCATTTATACACAAAAATCAACAGTACCAATAAATTTTAACGATTCTCGGTCGGGCCACGCAATATTGAAAAAGCCCATTTCTACAGCTGATCGTCAATATCTGGATAAAACTCACGATGGTTGAAACCATGCTCTCCAAAGATTCCAGAAATCAGTTATTAAGCATTAGATTAATTTCTGATGTGTGTCATTCAGATAATGGGCAGAGACAACTCGGTCTATGCAGTAACGTGCCTTTACTCTCAGGTTCTAGAGTCAACTTAAAGTTAATGGTTGATGAAGAGGCTTGGTTTGAAATAATCAGAACTCTAAGCAGTGATGTAAATGTTAACTCACAGTTAATATTGGACGGGTTATACCTTACTACTAAGGTTGAAGAACTTGAACCAACTACAGTTTTAGAGGGTGACATGGTAAAGACCAAGGATTACATATTCTCGAGAACCTGTATGACTCGATTACTGGGATTAATGTCTAAGCAACCAGCCAACGTCGTCAATGTAGCCCATTCTTATTCCGAAATAGACCAGGCCATTCAGTACCTTATCGATCACGTATCCCCAGAGCATCTCGGCGCATTAGATTTCATTATTCAACTGGGGTCTATGGATGCCGAAGAAATGCCATCAGGATTCGAACCTTTGCCAGATACGCTGAGTTCTAATGATCTGCCAGATTACGAAGACGTGTTTTACATCGCCGGACCCACCCAGCAATGTTTAAATTCACACTCAACCAGACCTTACACTGTAAATCCTTGATACATTCCATCAAGATATAAATGAACGTGAATATCTGAGTTTTGGCGCCACAAACATTCCCAATATACCAGAGACAATGCTACGGCTATTTTCGCAAACTTATTGAATTTAGCAATCCGTAGCCTAGCCGTTAGCGCATGCTATGGTTGTCAACATGCTATCTCAGCGTGAATACCAGTGCATGGGTATCGATTATTTCTTAAGGCGATAAGTAGAATTATATTACTTAAACGCATTAGAACATGTGTCTAAAATCACATTTTTTCATGCATTGCCTACCGATCCGTATTTATATTGGAATGTCTATAAGCTATACGAAGCCTGTAAGACTTTTTGGCTAAACGATGTACTACGCGCTGTTTATAAACTGCGCAAAAAATATAATTATAACCAAAATTATTGACATGTTATAACCTAGAATTATTGAATTCATTCTTTTTATCGATCAAATTTCACTTGTATTACAGCTATTAAAAAATTGATATATACACCTGTGCAAAAGTTAAGCACCAGCAAAAACAATAGAACGTAGAAACATGATGGTACAGCTAGGCTGCCATACTTTTTGTCCCCGCGTTAGCTGACATAATTCCAAGTACGAAATGCACATGCATGCATGACTTCACGCCGCTTGATGTCCGTGCATGGCGGGAAACAGCACACGTGTTAAGTTATGTAAAAGTCCAGTTTGAGGTGTAGAACATTACTCCCAGATTTAGGCGACAAGATTAGGAATTTTGTGTTCATGACCGTGGTTTATTTGTACAGAGAGAATTAGCTCTTGATTGTGAACCGCTATGGCAAGACGAAGGTTAAGTGATCGTGTGAAATGGCAAATCATAGGCATGCATACCACTGGTATGTCATGCAGAGAGATTGGCAGACAGCTGAACATTAACCATACTGTAATCAGTCGTTTGATTGCAAAACATGGGCAAACTAACGAGCTGAAGGACAGGCCTAGATCTGGAAGACCGAAGAAGACTACTGCCCGTGATGATCGAGCCCTAGTACGCCTTGTTAGGAGATCTCCATTCACCAACAGCAGAGTGCTCAGCCAGCAATGGGAAACGCGCAATAGAGTGTCAATGTCTACCGTCAAAAGGAGACTGTATGCTGCTGGCATGAAAGCTAGGAGACCTGTCAGACGTCCTCTCCTCACTGCACACCACAAAGAGGAGCGTCTGAGGTGGTGCAACGAAAGAAGACACTGGAACATGAGATCCTGGAGACGGGTACACTGGTCCGATGAAAGTCGGTTCCTGCTTCATGCCACAGATGGTCGAACTCGTGTATGGAGGTCCAGACGCACGGCGTACGACCAACGTAACATCATGGAAGAAGTTCCATTTGGTGGAGGTTCCGTTATGATATGGGGGTGCATCTCATTTGATTGTAAGCTGGATCTGTTGACTGTACCTGGACCACTAAATGGACAAAGATATCAAGATTCCATACTGGATAGAGTTGTGGTCCCTCATTTTGTAAATCATGCACCTGGAACCCACCCTATATTCATGGATGACAACGGCCGACCACATCGTGCTAGAGCTGTGCATGAATACCTCCGCCAGAATGCCATCGAAAGCCTACCATGGCGAGCAAGGAGCCCTGACATGAACCCTATTGAGCATATCTGGGACATTCTGGGAAACATGGTGAGAAGGAGGGATCCTCCTGTGCAGAACCTACAGGAATTAACAGACGCACTCCATCTTGAATGGCAACGAATACCACAATGGTGTATCAGTCGGTTGGTGACCAGCATGAGACGTCGTGTCCAGGCCGTCATACAGGCACAAGGTGGATATACCCGGTATTAATAATGACAGTCTCAAACTCGTGCACAGATGTTAAACTTCGTTTTCAGACACCATTAATGACAATCTAGCCACGTGTGTCAACTGTAGGGCAATAGTTGTCAGTTGTGTCAACGTAACCATATTCAGGCCTCGTTTTCAAGTTCAAACAAAAACATACAGTGTTTCCCCACCATCATAATCAGCATTCCTCTAGTTGCATTATTACCTCTTGCACTAAGATGGATGGGTACATAAATGTTTATGCTATTGCTTTCTTCATAGCACATGAATATACCCTCGCATGTGCGTAAAAATAGGGTGGTGCTTAACTTTTGCACAGGTGTATATATGACTCAGCCTAAATAGCAATTTTCTCTCTTCGTTAATGGTCCACATACCCCCTCCCCCTTGCCCCTGCTCCACCATATCCCCACAATCTCTCCACCCTCCCATTGTTATGAATCATGATCAGTCCCTCTCTCAGATGCGTAGTTCATTCAGACTTTTTAATTTGGTCCTGGGTCATTAGCCAGGTGTGTCAGAAAATCGCTTTTTGAAAGGCAATTTTAACCCTCATATGTTAAAACCATATTGTTAAAACAGCTGCAGACAAAGAAAACATAAAAAACCCAGATTGTGAAACAATGTTTTTATTATAACGTTCCCCATTGAAGCGCTATAAGACTGTAATCCAATAATTTTTGGGCTAAGCTTTTGACGATTCTATCATTCATTGTTAAATCAAGCAATGACTCTATAATTGAGATCATGCTCAGTCCACGAACTCTATGGTACAGATAATATATCCAGAACTCTCCACAATGACTCAATAATAGGGGTTGCACAATAACACCATTATATATATATATATATATATATATATATATATATATATATATATATATATATATATATATATATATATATGCAGGTTACATAATCGCCCAATTTCGACTGTTACTTCAGGCCATGGGCGAGGCCAAACGAGTCAAAATATTCAGATTTTCTGTGTTTCTGGAAATATACTGCTATCCAATGAGTGCCTGTAAGGGTCTCAGGATCTGTATTAATGATGAGGCATGCAGGTCTTCTGATACGTTTTGGTATACAGTCTTTAGCGAAAAGACTGAGGAACACATGCCCTAATCTCCGGTCTCCTGGGCAAATTTATTCAATATCTCTGGTAGTTAACATAATAATAATAATAATGACACGCTTAAAGTCAAAGGTAACTTCTCGAGGCATACAAATTTCTTTCTGAAACATATCCCTGGATTATTTGTTCTGGTCCTTAATTTAAGAAGCCTGATTATAGTTTAAGTTTGAGTGCTCGAACTTTATGAAAGTCTCGGCTATTAGTGTCTGGCTGAACCTTTACACACGTTAGCGCTGCGTTATAAATCATTCAAATATCCCTATGAATACCAACTGATAAATCGTGGTTCAATTGAAAAGCACCTGAATACAATTGGATATTTTTTCATTCCAAATAACTATACAGAGGTATATGGTTGGTTTGCGTTTGAGGGGTGCATGCGTGCGTTCATGTGTGTGTATGTGTTGTGGGATGTAGTGGTTGCGTATGGGAGCGTGTGCGCTTACGTTAGTAGTCCGTGGTAATGTTACAATTGCTGTCAATACTTATATTGTTATTAAATTCTGCATAACATATTACGTTCATAGTATCAGGCAATGCTGTTTAAAATTTTAGCTGGAGACATAGGCTTACTTGCCGCGTAAGGTAGACATGATCACCTCTCGCGAGGTCTGGAGTGTAGTCAAAGGCATAAAACATGTAACCTGTCTTAGTTTCATCGATGTTAATCCCTATGCAGTTGTCATTGAATAACATGACAGTTCCATTAAACAGCATCAAAAATGATTCTGTAAAATTATAACCAGCAGCTGTGAAATTTGGTGTAAGAGCATCTCCAGACACTTGCCCGTTATCAATATAGCACGAAATATGGTTAGCATCGCAGTGCTGACAATTATATGGGTTTGTATCAAAATCTCTGTTATAAACTTTATTACTAACTATACTGAATAGGTATTCAGTAGGTCCCCGAGAAAAATATTGCCCCTATTCACGCTGCTAGTCCCTGCGGGTATGCTGAATGATTTGATGATAACTCTTTTAATAGGGTATTGAGCGGGTGATGTTAGTAATGTCGATGCATAAGCAATAATTACCTCTAGAATAGGTTTAACCTTATGTAAATTTAATGTCGCTTCGGGCAGGCATGATTTGTAAGTGTGGGAATCGCCAGGATTTAGGTTTCTACTGACCATTTCCACAGGGTTACTTAGGGTAATGGTAAGATTTCTATGCATATAACCATCATTATTAACCGTCTTATTATCCATAAGTCCCGCCATATCCTTAAACCATAATGCAGCTATTAATTTACTCAATCTATGCTCCATTGAATAATTAAATAAGCTTTCAAAATAACTGCAAAAAGCGTATGTTTCATTAGCATCAGACATGTTTTCCATTTAAAAAGACATCTACTTGAGAAAACAACCCATAGGTTAAGCGGCGCAACATTGCTATTCACTGTTAAAGGAGATTCCGCACCCACAACTAGCTGTACAATGCTAGCCTTAACGTAAATGTAACTTTGAGCTACTATGTATTCGTCTCTGCTTCCTTAGCCGAAAAACTTGAGACTTTCCCCAGAGTTAGACAAGGTCGTAATGGGTTGATAGCGTTGCCAGCAAGCTTGATCCATCATAGTCATTACAGGCTTCATGGTAAACAAATCTAATTTGCTTTTCGTGCAGTGGTACGCAGCCATCGTATTAGTTAACTAAATATATCAAGCTGTTTAGAGTTTCTGATGTTTCTCCCTCTGTGGTTACACTTTGAATGACTTCTACCAGGGTTAGCAGATCGTTGACCCCTCTTAGTATTTCTGCCCCATGTCTGGGAATTACCTCCTGAATTGTTGTTACGAGCTAATGCTATTGTAGCTCGCCAGGTAGAGTCGGGCCGTTCCGGTGTCTGGTGTTGACTCGCCGCATTGCATGTGCACGAGGAGTGATGACGCTGGTTAGACGGGCTCCTTAGGCCGGTGGAACTCAATCGTTCCAGTGGGGCCATGCAACCATCGTTGCGAACATTAAACACAACAGTCTCATCACAAGAGTTTGTGTCACCGGTATGCCTGTCCATAGAAATTTCGTGATCTATGGACTTACAATATTTGATTGGTGACCTAAAGATTAAGTCTATACAATTCGTTTACCTAAACAGACCATCAAGTATGCTAGATAAAAATGAAAATACAAGACATAGAGACAGTCTGATGAACTTTTAAATGCGGGACTCCCGGAGGTACCACACACACTCGTCGGTCCGCAGAGGTATCCCCGCAAGGGAGGCTCCCATACACGAGATCACTAATTGACTTAATATAAGTTATTATACCTCTAAGCTGAAATGGAAAGAAAATGGCGAAAAAGTTATGTGCCTCGTATGGGCACTACTCCTGATGCTATTTTTGGGTGAGAAGTAGTAGCCGCGCATGGACCGTCGTCACTGAATCCTTGTGAGAGGCAAGTGCCTTGCGTGGGCCTCCATCACGGGAAAATGCTGCCACCACTTAAAGCGGAAGAAGAGCATTGGCCAAAAAGGGCCTACTCTAATACTCTATAAGGTTGCGGGCTGTTTTACGTGAAGACGGGACGAGCGATTCCCCGAAGGATTCCCACGCTACCGTCGTATGTAGTTTTAAGTATGCTGAATTAGTAGGTGCCGCTTTTATTTATGTGGGCCTTCTTCTATATCGAACCTAACATTTAGTTTTTAGTGACAAGAACTAATTTAGGGCACAAATGGCGGGTGCCCCACCTAACTTTTAGATACGGCTGCCATTGAGAACGGATGTCCTAAGACATCAATACTGAAGACAGCATGCATACATCCTACTTCACAAGACCTCTGAGTTGGGTGAGAATCCGGACATCTTGCTCCATAACCACATAAAACGTCACAGGACAATGGTTACTTTTTACATAAGCAGTCTAGGGAACTGATCTATCGTTACGGTGGGGGTAAGAGAGACGAAGACCCACCATGAATGTCCTTCTTGTGAGGGCATGGCAGATCCTAACATCATGCCCAGACATTCTTATAGAATTTGGTGGGGATGCGTATCTCGCCCGTCACCAGGTCCTATGGAGCTAACTTTTTAACCTGATGTTAGGTTTAAATGCAAGTTGCCCAGTTATGCACTGCAGTGTGGGGGAGACTTCCTTAAAGATGAAAAAGAAAATAATAATTAAAATATGTTTTCGCAGTGCTTCCTACATTGGCAAGGTTATCTAACTACTAGGTATCCGAAGAAACATGGGAAATGTATGTAACACCACACCCTGGCCATCACCGCTCGGAAACCCCAATAGTTTCCCAGAGTTGGATCAGTCCATGGTGCGGATAGTGACATCCAAACAATTAAGAAGCCATAAGGCTTAGTGAAACATGAAGAGAGACAATATCTTATAAATAAGCGTCCCAATAGGTATGTTGGCCAATTTTACACAACCTTGCCGGAGTGCGGGGCTAGATTATCGCAACTGCCGGAAAAGAGGCATACACTATGTGTTTCTCGATGAAGAAATTGTCTCTAATCATATTAAACCTATCCTATCGAGCTGAAGAGAAAGGCTTTTTAGTTGGTAGCATGCCAGGCTAAACAGAGTTATAGCATGGACAGCTAACTCAGTGAAAAATTGTTGGTGGCGGGAGAATTTGATGTATATATAAATGTTGCTGTATAGTGTTTCCTACGTGCACTGCAGTCCTACATTTTCTACAAATAAACAAAACATATGAACGAATGGCTACTCGCCATATGTAAGACTAACCGGTACAAATAATACAGAGTGAAATGATTAGAATAATATATCTAGTACAGGTTGGAAGACC
Source organism: Chaetoderma sp. LZ-2023a (assembly GCA_034401795.1). Taxonomy (NCBI): domain Eukaryota; kingdom Metazoa; phylum Mollusca; class Caudofoveata; order Chaetodermatida; family Chaetodermatidae; genus Chaetoderma; species Chaetoderma sp. LZ-2023a. Next base: position 19,817,324 of record CM067363.1, on the reverse strand, counting down.
TACTATGGTGTGGTTAGTAAAAACATCTTACCGTAAAATAAGAATAACTATAAACAGATAAAGAAATTATAAATAGTGGTCCTAAGACCGTTACGGTTCCTTTTAGTCATCGAAACCGTTTACATAAATAAAGTATAATTATTGCAAATGTAACTAACGGAATAATCAAGATGTTAAGCATAGTTACTTGAATACCTGGTAGCCATTCTTAATGATGGGCTATCGTGTTACTGAAATTGATACGTCATCCTTGGTGTGATATGAGTTGACACGTTCTCTGGAAGCTGGAAAGTTCCCGCATGTCGGTTCCCGCAAACAGGATTCCTGCATGCAGTCCAGGATTTGAGCGGATCGAATGGTAATCACAATATAGGAATGTCTAATGAGCAGTCAGTAAGTAATACAATAACATTACTGCTAGAAAGAAAGTTCCTGTACACCGATGATATGGATGGAAGTTAAGAAGAACTCGTTCATAAGCAGGGGGTTGTCGAATACGGATGAAGATACATAACTAAGCTTACGGTGTGGGGTATGTCAGTTAGCTCGAAAGACGTACCGGGCAAAGTTTACTTGCTGCTGTCAAAAAGTTTAAATAAACCTGCACGACATCAGTGCTAGCGAAGGTTGAACAACCACTTTTTGGCATGGCCGGCTGATCGGCGAGTTATCCACCAAAAAACATCGCTGCCTCTACATCTGTAGAATTACATATCTAGGCCTGGAAAGGCCTCACCGCAAGTTTGTGTTCTGAGATAGTTCTTGATTTATTCGTGAACAAAATGATCAAAAGTTCCAAAAATGCTCCCGACGATTACAATACTTACAGTTTGAAAGTTCTACAAATTCCAACTTTGATGGTTCTCCTATGGTATAACAGGCGGGATCTACATGATTTCAACGCGACAACAAGAAGAAAACTTAACGGTTCTCCTAATGTCCGATAGGTAAATCTACAAAGTGTCTGCGCAACAATAAGAAGAAAACTTAAGTTAAAATACACGCTACACACGCAGGGCAGCACACAGACTCCAACGTATTTTGTTACCTCCCTTTTCCCAGGTTCCGGCACCAGAATGTCCAGTACTATCGCATATTTAGACATTCACAAACCAAATTCAACACGATTTGTGAGACAAAACAAAAATACACCGGAAGTCCTTTTACATACATTTTTATTCCGGAACAATAGCAAAGATCGGCATACATAGAAAATTTACAAAACGTACCAAATCTTGAACAACGCCATTTATATAGACGTATAATTTTAGTTTATGTTAAAGTTTAGACATTTTTTAAAAACTACATTTCAATCTCGGAAAAGGTTAGTTACCTCCCTTGAGATAATGCAATATATTTCAATCGTGGAAGAGACTAGTTACCTCCCTTGACCTAATGCGATATATTTTTTTATATTATTTTTTAAACATTTGTTGTTTTATTTTTAATCTTCAGGTGATTCTTGAGTGTCGATGGTACACGTAAATGTTCGGTCGAGGAGATGGCTGACAACGACGAGATGACGGATGCTAGTTGCAAGCGGCGGCTGATGTACGATGATAATGATGATGAGAAGAACCTAAACCAAATATGGCAGACACTCAGCGCATGTATGTCTTAATCAATAAAAGATGTGAGTTAGAAGTAATTATACACAAATATAATCCAGCTATTATCTGTACAACAGAGGTTTTACCGAAAAATTAAAAACAATCTAACGAAATTCAACCATGTGAACTGCAAATGGATAATTACGATATGTTTTCAAATAACAACCCATCTAGAGGTGTCCTGATATACACACATAAATCGTTGCAAGCTGTCAGCTGTGATGCACTAACTAATTTAAGCTTCATAGAGTCTATGTGGTGCACAATAAAAACAGTAGACAGCAAAACTATGTTAGTGGGATGTATCTACAGAAGTCCAAATTCAAGTGAGATAAATAACTACAATTTACTAAATATCATGGACAATTTAAGCAATATCAAATCTGACTACATTTTTGTCATGGGTGACTTCAATTTCCTGAACATAAACTGGGATACCGGTCTGGCAAGTAACTCAATTGCTCAAGAGTTCATTTACAAAATTCAAAATAACTTTTTAACACAGCATGCAACCAGTCCTACCCGCTACAGAAAAGACCAAACACCGCACACACTTGATCTTGTTCTTACAAATAATTCTAGCATTGTACATGATATCACCCACACACACCTCTTAGGTAAAAGTGATCACGGGGTTCTATGCATTCATCTACACCATAACATATTTAACGAAGCTGACAATAAAACAAGCAATCGCATATTACTGTTTAACAAGGGCCGATACAACGAAATGAGACATGAACTCAGATTAATTAACTGGACCCCCATGGAGAATTCAAATACTACCGAAGCCTGGTTGTTTTTTCATAATGTTATTGCAGACATAATAACAAAATATATTCCACTATCTAGGCATTCAAATCGGAAAAAGCCATGGCTAAGCTCTGTTCCTATTAAATCAATTAAACTAAAATCAAAGGCGTATAAGAGATACAAACAAACAAACAAACAAACAAACAAACCTGAAGACTTAGATTACTACAAACATGCTAGAAATTCAGCAACATCCGTTATTAAACAACCAAAAAAGAACTTTGAACAGAAGATAGCATCAGAATCTAACTGTAACCCAAAAGCCTTCTGGAAGTATGTAAAAAGCAAAACTTCACTAAATGAGCAAGTGGTAAGTTTAAAAAATAATAGTAAACTGGAAACAAATGACCAAGCTAAAGCCGATCTATTAAATAATTACTTTTGTAGTGTGTTTACTGATGAAAATATAGAGGCCATACCGGAAATGACCGAGGTCAATACAATCACAAAATTAGGCAATTTTAACATTAATAAAAACGAAATAGAGAAGAAATTAAGAGCATTAAATCCTAACAAAAGTTGCAACCCTGACCAAATCATATCCAGAATATTACTGGAAATGACCACCGAAATTGCCCAACCTTTACACATACTATTTAACAAATCACTAGGTGAAGGTGAATTACCTGAAGTTTGGAAAACCGCAAATGTGACAGCTATTCATAAGAAAGGGTCTAAAACCGATGTTGGAAATTACAGACCTATCAGTCTTACACCAAGCACTTGTACAATTTTCGAATCTTTTATCAGAGATAAAATTATGGAACACATGGAAACAAATAATCTTATAATCAACTGCCAACGTGGTTTTAGATCCAATAGATCGTGTAAAACACAAATGCTTGAATTCCTTGAAACAGTTACAGCCAGTCTCGACAAAAACGAACCAGTGGATACCATATATCTTGACTTCAAAAAAGCGTTCGATACTGTATCCCGTGGGAGACTACTAACAAAACTGAAGGCATATGGTATAGTGAGCAACATACACAAATGGATACAAAACTTCCTCACAGATAGAAAACAGAGTGTAAAAATAAACAAAGTAACATCTGAATGGATCAAGGTTACTAGCGGAGTACCACAGGGAAGCATCTTAGGTCCAATTCTATTCATAATTTTCATCAACGATCTACCCGATTCAATTGATCATGCTTGCAAGATTTTTGCAGATGATACAAAAATCTTAGGTAATCCCCTTACTACAAATATTCAACTAAACATCAATAAGGTTTGTGAATGGTCTCATACTTGGCAATTACCAGTCAACTCTGAAAAAACTAAAGTAATTCACTTTGGCACTAACAACCCTCAGTTCCAATACTAAACATCTGATACTGATGGATTTTACAAGATTGTTTCTGCTCTCGAGGAAAGGACCTTGGAATTTGGATCGATAACAAATTATCCTTTGACAAACATATCAACAAAACTGTATCCAAGGCAAATAGTATACTAGCTGTCATTAAACGAACCTTTTCACATCTGGATCAAAATACATTCATTTTACTTTACAAAGCGTTAGTAAGGCCAATATTGGAATATGGAAATTCAGTGTGGTCAACATACCTATTAAGACAGTCAAGAACCATCGAAAGAATACAACGTAGATCAACAAAATTAGTTCCAAACCTTAAGCATCTACCTTACATGGATAGATAGAAATCAATCAACCTAATGTCACTCAAATACAGACGATTTGGAGGGGATTTAATCGAAACTTACAAAATTTTACACATGAAATATAACTTAGATGGAGGTCAATTCTTTAAGGAAACATCCACTGCAACCATGACCACGTGTGGACATAAGTCAAACAAATTTCTGCAAGAAAAATCTCAGAAAAAACCTTTTTTCACAAAGAATTATTCCTTACTGGAACTCTTTACCTGATCACGTACAGACATTTTATTTTAACCACGACTAATATTATCAAACTTACGCCTGGGACACACAAGTCATATCTGACTTATGTCCGTCACTAATGATGATGATGATGATGATGATGATGATGTTTATGATGATGACGACGATCTGATGGATGTCGAGACGTTAGATAGAGTATGCCCCTTTGCTATTCTGGAGGATATCATGAATACAGTCCAACGATACGACGTTGAGCACTCCATCAAGTTCTAATCATCGAACGAGAGTTTATGTCATCGCCATTAACGTGCCTGGAACATATTCTCAACTCTCACGACATCCATCCAGATGATCCCCCATTGCTCATACTAAACCGGCTAATGAGGCTACAAGAGATAATCAGGGCTGGAATGACAGTCAGGGACTAGAATGAATACTAAGATCATATCGAAATGTTCAGAAGTCAAACTGAATGTAAGTGAGTACAGACATTTTTGTTGTTTTTGGGGGTTGGGTTGGGGGGGGGGCTGTACCATCCGTGCGTGCGTGCATGCGTGTGAGTGTATGTATGTGTGTGCGTGTGTGTGGACGTGCGTGCGGGTGGGGCATATGTGTGTGCATACATGTGCACAGGCGTGCATGTGTGCATATGTGTGGGCATGTGTACAGGTGCAGGCGAGCGGGCATGTGCGTGGGCGTGTGCGTGCATGCGTGCATGTGTGTGTGTGGGGTTGGGTGAGGGTGGGGCGGGTTGTACAAATGGGTTGGGTGGTGTGAGTTGGGGTGGGTGAATGTACTCCGGTTTGGGGTGGGTGGGGGAGTGGATTAGGGTTCGGGTGGTGGGGTGTTGGGTGTGGTGGCTGTAGGGTAGCAAGCAGGGTTTGTGTATGATTGGTCGGATGTGTGTGTGTGTGTGTGTGTGTGCGTGCGTGCGTGCGTGCATGCGGGCTTGCGTGCGTGCGTGTGTGTGTGTTTGTGTGTTGCACGGTTGGGGAGTGGGGTAGGGTTTACGAATGGCCTAATGGTTTGGGTCAGGTGGGGGTGGTTAGGTTCAGGTGGGGTAGGGGTTTGATGGGGGGTTTTGAGGATTTGTGAGATTAACGGGTTGGGTGTTGGATTGCTGTGAAAAAACTTGTCTAGAAATATAAAATTTAATCTGTTTTTGTCCTTTTTGTTTTGCAGCTTCATCAACTTCTAGATGTTGATTCTCGCTCTAAACATCATTGCAGGCAGGGGAAATGCCCTGGTTGCAAGACTGAAGTTGATCTCAGTGACGACGTTTGTTATATGCAGAGTTATAATGAAGAACATATTAGCTTAGCTGTGAAGCGTAAGGCACGCAACCCTAAAAACATAAATAAGGACCCTCAATGTTTCATGTTTTATGATTTTGAAACGAATCAAGTGACAAAGCATCATGAGGTTATTTATGTCATCGCTCAGATAGCTTGCTCTGTATACATTAGCAAATCTCATGACAAGCATTGTGTGGAATGCGATGAATGTCGAAGAGAGGTTATCTTCGATGGTGCTAATGCTCTATCCACTTTCATGTAATGGTTATTCGTTACAAAATATGAGCAGGCATGGTTTTGACTTGCATCTAGTTATGGAGTGGCTCTTTAGAAATACAGAGATATGGCATTCTGGTAATAAAGTGGTGTATTTGAATGTTGGCAATATTCATTTTATGGCCAATCTAGCGTTTCTTCCATTTCAACTATGTCAACTACCCGCAATATTCAATCTACCTAGCGAGAAAGGACTTTCCCCATATCTCCTAGACAGTAATGTATACTTTGATTACATAGGAGCGTACTTCATGATTGATGCTTACAGGGCTGCCAGTATGTCAGTGTCAGCATGTAAGGAATTTGACGCATCGTATGACATGGTGAAAGACAGTGTTTTCAATTTTAGGGATGCCATGAAGCTTTACTGCAGGTCTGATGTAGATATTCTATAGATGACCTGCAGTAAGTTTCGTGAAATGTTCATCCATGAAGCTTGGACCCGCCTTTCATGTCATCTATAATGTTAGTGTCATTATGTAATAATGTATTTAGGGCTAACTATATAAACGAGCATAAGCTAGTAGCTCCGCCTGTTATGGGGTACATTAACCTATGTGACAAGAAACGTTACTCTGTAGAAGCGTGTAAGTGGCTAGATTACTTGGCTCATTCTAAGAATGTGTTCATTGAACATGCTCTAACAGGCAGTGAACCCGAAGTGTTTAACCGATCGCTGGATGGTTACTGCTCCGACACAGCTGATTACTTTGAGTACTACGGCTGTTATGTACATGCATGCCCGAAATGTCTGCCTAGTAAATGTATGACTACCAAGTCATTTTTTAGCCTGATTTAGCTTCAGAAGAAGTGTATCAGAAGACGCCTTCTAAATCTAATGAGCTTAGACGTATGGGTTTGAAGGTATTTGACATGTGAGGTGATTTTAAGGCTCAGAGGCTTAACGACACTAGCATTAATGCTTTTCTAAATGCGAGAACATATCATGAACCGCTTATTGTGCACGATGCTCTCTATGGTGGCCACACCAACACCATACGTTTACATCACCAGGCAGCAGCAGCAGATGAGTATATAGCGTACATGGATATCACTTTGCTATGTCCTTAAGTTTGTAAGACCTGCAAATACCCTTTAGGTGAACCGGAAGTAAGCGTTAGAGATTTTAGAGTGGTAGAGGAGATAAAGTGTATCTGTTTGTCTCCTACAGATTTATTCTTTCCTGTCCTCCCATACAGATGTAAGGAACGTTTGTTCTTTCCATTGTGTAGTAAATGTGCTCACAATTTGCGGAGTCCTGAATGTACTCATAGTGATAGCGAGGAAACTCTACAAGGAGTATGGACGTCTGTGGAGTTGATGGAGGTGGTACGTAGCAGGTACCACATCTTAGAATTTATCGAGATATGGCACTACGAAGAGCACACTGATACACTTTTCAAGGGATACATCGATAACTTTTTGAAAATTAAACATGAAGCATCTGGGTATCCCGAGGATGCGGTCACAGATGCACAGAAAGATGTGTATGTTCTGGAATATTTTATTGATTAAATTGGATAAATCTTTGAACGTTCAAAATAAGGTCCTTAGAACCCTGGCAAAACAGTTGCTGAATTCTTTGTAGGGTTATTTCGTGCTTAACCCCTACCATAAGCACAAATACGTCAATTCATATAGCGCCATGTTGAAGTTCCTGATGGATAGAACGATCTCTGTCAAAGATATCCATGTATGTAACGACAGCACTCTGTTAATGCACCATCACGAGTTGAACCAATTCATGCCAGTGGATAATCGCACCAATCTTGTGATCACTGCATTTGTCATGAGTCATGCCAGGGTTCATTTGCTACAAAGTCTAGTAGATGTAGGCTCGAGTTGCATATATCACGATATGGATCATATTGCGTACGTTAAAAAATGTGATAAACCTCGCCTAATTCCAGTTTCCCATGACAGACTCGGTTATTTCACAAGGGCATAACTTAAATTACAGGAATACAGGGTTGGGTTAGATACTCTGTTAGCCACGGTCAAAGATCATAATCTCGACACGTTTGCTCAGTATCCTAATACTATCCTTAGAAATAAAGATCATAGACTTTTGAATAAGGATACTGAGAAACGCTTTGGATTTACTTACAGAAAATGGGCCAGACTCGAGTAAATTATGTTATATTCATACATTGAGCCGGTTTTAAAACATTATTTAACCCTATTTAAAATATACCCTGCACACCCTCCCACACATTGAAAATTAATATCTCCAAACCCTTCCTCTGTAAAAATTCCTACCCTATCTTTACACCCAAACTGTTAGGGGTTCAGTATCGCCTAATTTGTTTTCAAATTTATTTAAATAATAGCTCTAAATTCAGTTTCGTGTAATACTTCAGTCGCATCATTTTCTGTGGCTGTCGATTAACTTTACAGGTAGCTGGATCCTGCTCGAAAACATTTGTACATTCTATATTTTAATTAAATTATTGTTTTGTATTTGTTTTATACATAATTCGTTTTTATATTTTCGCTTATTTGTATGTATATTTTTTATCGACTTTATAATTTTAGCATCTGTATGTTTATCGTCTGTATATTTTATTGTCTGAAACTTTATTTTATTAAAAAATTGTGAAATGTGCAATGACATGTATTGTTTTAATTGAAAAAACTGAAAGAATCATCGCCTATAAACCATCCAAACCCCCCTGAGTCAACTTAGGCTGGAATTTTTTAACAATATTGCGTGGCCGCTCGAGGCAGGCTGAAAATGTAATAGTTAGTTATTAATCTAACTCAATTGAAAATTGATTCATTGAACTTTGCACAACTCTGATGAATGGTACACACGGTCGGAGTTGTTTTAAAGCTCAACTAGTTAATGTTAATCGGTTGGAGTAATAACTAGCTGATTGTCCTTATGCGATACATTGGCCCTTGTACAGTGTCATGGCTAAAAAGAGCCAAGGTTCAGAAGCTTAATGATCAATCCATTAGAGTAACTGAGGCATCTTCCACACTCACTTGACAATTGTCCTTATACGATAGATTGACCATTTAGAATTAAGCTCCCATGACTGAATGAGTTCACAGTCAGAAAAAAGACAAGTCCAGACATGCAATCAGTCAATAATCATTACACTATGCATTAACCCTTGTCAATCACTATGCTAATTACCCTTAAGCTCACCTCAGTGGATGCCAGGAGACACGTGCTTTAACGAGGGGGCGGGGCTTCGTGATTGTATGAGTTCCAAGGAAAAGATGAGTCCAGACATGTACCCTGCCAATCATCCTTACGCTATGCATTAACCCTTGCCAATCATTATGCTAATTACCCTTGAGCTCACCTCATTGGATGACAGGAGTCACATGATTTAATAAGGTGGGGGGGCTTAGGGTCACCCTTTACATCTAACATCCAATCAGAATGGTGGAAAGCTGGTTTACTTTTTTCACACCGTTTCAAAAGGTGGCGTAGAACAAAGGGTGGAAAAGGCGACCAGCTTGGCCTAACAGTGGCAGCACAGATCAAAGGAAACAAGAGCCATTAGAAGACGGCATATTCCCCCACCACCCCACCCCCTCCCAGATCCAAACATTTCAGATAAACATACATCAAGAGAGGACATACATGTAACGTTAATTGTAAAGGACAATATTTTAGAAAAACTAATCAATGAAAAATAAAATCCTGACACTGCATCGCCTTAAAGAAAGGTAGATTTGTAGATGCAGGTTCAATTCCATTCAACTATTATGACCGGACAAGAGAATTTTGGTGAATTTAAAGTTTTTCAATGGAGATAATTCAGGCAAATACGGATGAATTTCTTCAAATGGAATCATAGCACTGCTTCTTCAAATAATATATTCAGTGACAAAGGAATTGAGAGCATAGGCTCAAAATTCTTCAAGATCTGGTACGAACAAGACAATTTTGATGAATTTTAAGTATTTCAGAGGAGATAACAACCACAGATCCCTCTAGGGTTCCTCTGTCGTTTTATTAACCACATAAACATACTTAGCGTTCAATCACTGCATGCTAAATAAATCTACTTACATTTAGCACCAGAAAAAGATGTCTAATCTTGCATTTAATGCAAGAACCACAAATCTCTACTCTAGTCCCGGTTTCTGGATGGAGTAGACTCCCTTAATGTCAATCAAACGGAGACTTCTGGAATCGTAGCTAAACTGTAGGAGTTGCATTGCCATCTTGAAATGATTGTCAGAGATGGACAGACTGACAGACTGACATACATACATTCTATGCAGATGCATCGATGTACAGGCACATCTTCAAGCGGTAATGAGAACATTACCAAGTTTCAAAAGAATCACCGATAAATAGTAGGAGCTGTGTTGACAAGAAATGATTGGTACTGCAGTTTATGTATCGGTTTAAATGTATTTAAAGGGAGATAACTCTGTAATGAATTATTTTATTCCTGCGAAAAAAGCACATGCACATCTTTAGATGGTAATGACTAGGTTTACCACGTTTCAAAAGAATTGTAACTAGACTGTGGGAGGAGTTGTATTACCAAGGATGGACCGACAGATGAACATACATTTGGGAGAGATGGATGTATACAGATAACACCTGCACATCTTCATGTCATAATACACTTAACAAGTTTTAAAAGAATCGCAGCTAAACTGGAGGAGGAGTTGACAAGACATGATTGGCAATGCAGTTTATGTATCAGCTTTAATATATTTAAAGGGTGATAACTCTGTAATGAATACAATATGCCCATGAAAAAGTACATGCACATCTGCACATGATACTGATAATGTGGAAAACAAATTTAAGTTGATGCATTGAAACCTCTAGGAGGAGTTGCATTGACAGGATGGGGATGGACGCCCGGACAGACGGATGGTCGGACGGATGGATGGATGTACATGCTGATCGCTATATCCGCCAGTCAGGCCGGGGTTTGGGTGTGTGGGTGTGGGGGGAGTGGTGGTGGTGGGTTGGGGGGCTGCCTGGGAGGGGGTGGGGGGGGGTGCATGGTGGTGGTGGGGTGTGGGGTAGGAGGGGGATAAAATGTGTGAAAGGTGAACCAGCATACCTCCCCTCTACTAACCTGTTACTGCAAGTTCCCAGTCAAATTATTTTCAAAATACTCAACAGAATATTTATAAACCGGTCATGGATTTTGGTGTTTTTGCCTTTCGGATTAAAAGGGTTAACAAGGAAGACTAATGTGTTTATCTTCATGATTGTTTAGACTCTGTTAAGTCTTTGATTAATATTATCTCTCCTTCCATTGCCTCATCTTCTTTGGCCATCATATTCTCTGCAGCATCTTCTTCAGACTGGAAATTAATAAATCAAACTGATACCAATTCTGTAGCATCCATCCATGCCATTATATTCACGCTTTTAGGTATTTAAATGTGCAAATTTCTACAACAAAACTATGCGGTCCAAGCTATGCCCCGCTCATCTCTAACTAAGCTCCACCCACACCAGAAAAATTATACATATATATATATATATATATATATATATATATATATATATATATATATATATATATATATATATATATATATATATATATATATATTATGTAAGCTGTTAAATATTTTGAAACTAATTTGACTGGGTGCTGTTGCTGCCTATGTTACATTAGTTGCGCCCAGTTACATTAGTTTCAAAATATTCGACAGAATGTTTAGTAAGTAGTAAAGACATAGAATTTGTACAACGTGTCAGACTATTAAGTGTTTAAGACGGACTAAATCGAATCATTCATGACGTATTGATTATGACGTCATCCTACACGTCACATAGTTGATTATGATCTCATATGATTGACTGAGGAAATGGATTCATGAATTATCGGTTAAAGAATAGGAAAGTAACAGCATAGTCAAACCTGTCAATAGATAAACATGTCCTTTCGGGGGGGAAAGATGATGTTCTACAGTATCGATGCCATCAGTATTGTATGCTGCCTCTTAACGGAAATCTCACCGTATCTTATCCTAACCATTCAAGTGATAGAATTTGCCACACATAATCCATCCCTGATATTTTAGCTTTTTATCATGCCGACAACGAAACGTATTCACGCTTTGGCCTATGATGGCAATCATCATTTACTTTTCAACCAATCAGAAAACACCTAGCTTATTTGCCTCGGTATATATGCGCTCAGTCATATAGGTGCCAGCTATTGTTTGGCAATGTGATATAAAAGCAATCATACAAGTAAGCTGATGAATATTCTGAAATTAATTTGACTTCTAGTCAAATCACTTTCAAAATATTCAACGGGGATGATTATTACATAATAAAGAATTACGCTTACATGACATCACACACTATCGCTTGAGGCGATAAAATGGTGGCGATATACATATACGCGATACTACAAAGCAGATAATTGTGATACAGATAAGGGAATGTGACAGGATATGAATGATATGGAATCTATAAATCATAATCTAACTGTGCAATCCGACATTTGAGATGAGATTAGCATCCCTTTAAGAGATTAGTTGTAGCTTTACCACCGAGACGACTATTTGCAATCTGAACCTACTCTGACAGATTATTCCGATGTGAGCTATTGGCTTGATTGCATTGAAGCGGTGCTGGTGGACCTGGCTTCTTCTTGGCAAATCCTATTTAGATGAATGTAGTTCCCCATTACCAACACTCAACGAAACGTCGAAGGAAAGGGAAGTGTTTAGCTAAGCAACTATTGGAAGATTAGCGCCAGGATTTCATTCCTAACATTTTATTGTAATGTTATCCGAAGCTGCTTTAGAGTCAATGCCATCAGTTCCCTTAGTAACGTGAATGCAAAGCTATAATTGACAGATGTGTGACTGATTTTGATGTCATATGTGTATCTAACGTAGCCAAAATACGTTTAAATGCTGATTATAGCAAGAGTTACTTCTGCACAAGTAGTAGTAGTAGTAGTAGTAGTAGTAGTAGTAGTAGTAGTAGTAGTAGTAGTAGTAGTAGTAGTAGTAGTAGAAGTAGTAGTAGTAGTAGTACCACGTTCGCAGCCCCAGCAAGAATAGCAGCAGCAGTGATGGTGGCATCGGCTGCTGCAGAGGTCGCGGTGGTGTCGGTGTCTGTTGTTGTTGTTGTTGTTGTTGTTGTTCTAGTTGTTGTAGGTGATGACAGTTATGGGATCAGTGTCATTTTGCTTTTTGTGGTAGCATAAATCTTGATTTCAGTGAGTACCTTGATATTGTCATAGTCTATTCCACATCTCAGTTTTGCCCTCAGTGTTTCGGGCAGACAACAGAATAGCCGATCAAAGAAAGGAACCAGATATGCGGCATTTACGTCTTCACGCTTATTCGCTCCTAATTCATATAAACAAACCAAAGTTGTGAGCCATGAACCTTCAACTGATTATGAATTAGAACTGAATGACTTTTTGGAAACTATAGTTAGTTAAGTTGTCTGTCTGTCAGTCCGTCCATCCGTCCATCTAGCCGTCCGCCCCTCTATCCATCCGTCCGTCCGTCTTCCTGCCTGCCTGCCTGCCTGCCTGCCTGCCTGCCTGCCTGCCTGCCTGCCTGCCTGCCTGCCTGCCTGCCTACCCTGCCTGCCTGCCTGCCTGTCAGTCAACTAGAAAAAAAATGTCATAACGGTTGAGAGTTCACACTTATTCCTTTCCTGAGTCATCGAAGGATCAACGTTGGAAAATCCGAGTTTACGGGAACACATTTTCTTCTTCACCTTCGTCTTTTCGGTCACAAGCACATGCCAGATCCAATCAAATTATCTTCCCAGATTGGACAACCTTTCTGATTTCACCACAATTTCAAAACAACTATGCAGGAAAGTTGTTGAATATTTGGAAGCTAACTGGAATCGGTTGCTGCTAGAAACAGCAACAGCTCTGAGTCCAATTATTTTTGAAATTGTCAAGAGAATGCTCCTTACATCAGAAAGACTCTGTAGTTCCTGGTTTTTGTGTGAGGGCTAAAGGTCAAATGTGAGACAAATTGGATCAATGGTTATATATTTTTGAAAACTGTTCACTGGAGATTTTTTACAATACATTTTCCCAACCTGTAACACCGTTTCTGATCACAACTTAAAAAAATTTTCCTCTGAATTTATTTATACAATATTTTAATTCAAACATGTTAGATTTTGATGACACACATTTATACTTACATACAAATATAAAAAAGTTTAGTTTGACCTTTGCCCTTCGAAGAATTTCACAATAGTGCGAGACGGCAATTTTCATCACTTTGGGTAGTTCCGGATCACATTTTAAAATAATATTTTCGAAACCAGTCTTGTCCCATTGTCAAGTTTTTCCAAGGCAAAAAGCAGGAATATAAAAAATACCATTGCCATGCAAACATGTGGTGTCTATAGAAGCCTTTTGGGCATACACCTCTATGAGAGATGAGCTTGTTTTTGCCTTGGCCGTAATGGATGGCTATCGCGACAGAGGATTTATTATTAATTAAATGCTGGAAATCTGAAACAATTGAGACACAAATTTTTATGTTTCTTGGTCATCAATAAACTGAAGTTATTGAACGTAGCAAAATATCAAATCAAAGTCTAGTTCCAAGAATTTGATTGATGATTAAGATAGTGATCCGAAACGCCCTATGATCCGGAAGTGCCGTAATTACATTATTATTTTCTGTCGCCTGACATCACATGGCAGAAAACGTCAGTTGGTATATGTATGCGTGATGGACGCGTGGGAAGGCCCGTGCAATCCAGCAGCAAGCACATAATAGACCTTTCCACTTTATCCATCCACCATATGACGTCATAATTAATAATCAATGACGTCATGAATGACGTAGATAAGTACGTAACGAACTCACATTTGAAGACGGACTGTGCGTTGTTGTACGAATTGTATGTCTTTACTATTTAATAAATATTCTGTTGAATATTTTGAAACTAATTTGACTCCGCGCTGTTGCTGCCTATGGTAGCAACAGCACCCAGTCAAATTAGTTTCAAAATATTTAACATCTTATCTGTATAGCTTTCTCGAAATTGATCGTCAGGGAGTTCAGGGATCGATCGATCCCAACACTAGTGAGGTGTGGGTGAAGCTTAGCTAGAGGTGGGAGGGGATTGGCAAAAACTGGAAAGATTCATTGATTTAATGATGCTAAATGTTAATTATTTGATACAATAATTTTTACATACCTGTAATGAAGCTGGCGGCTAGACCAATTACGATTGTACTGAGAATGCCAATGGTACCAAACCAATTGTACGAAATGGAGTAAAATGCAGCAAAGCCGGACAGCCTATTTAGTGGAATAAAATATACAATAAAGTTGAGTGCAATCGAGCGAGAGTGGGAGGGAGGGAGGGAGGAAGAGAGAGAGAGAGAGAGAGAGAGAGAGAGAGAGAGAGAGAGAGAGAGAGGAGAGAGAGAGAGAGAGAGAGAGAGAGAGAGAGAGAGAGAGAGAGAGCGAACGAGAGAGAGAGAGCGAACGAGAGAGAGAGAGAGAGAGAGAGAGAGAGGGGGGGAGATGGAGGGAGGGAGGGAGGGGAGGGAGAGAGGGAGAGAGAGAGAGAGAGAGAGAGGGAGGGAGGGAGGGAGGGAGTTGGAGAGAGAAAGAGGGGGTGGGGTGGGGTGGGGGTGGATGGACTGTGTGGTGTGGGTGTGGGGTGGGGTGGGGGGGGGTGTGAGTGCGTAGCACATGATAGTTAAATTGGAAATCCATGTGCTTAAGCTATTTACTCGGTGTATATCGTTGCTATACCTGGATTCTCCAGTGATTGGTTCTGCGGTAGTTAAATCTAATTGTCCGTGCTCTAGATCAGAAGACGTGGAAGTGTCATTACTCAAATATCCCAGGAAGCCAGACGAATTGGAAGCAAAGCAATTATCAGTAGAAGATGGCTCAAGGTGAGGTGTCTTTCTATGAAGAGATGAAAAGGTTGTTCCCATCGCCATCCAAATACAGAATGCGGCACTCAAAATGCTCCCTATTAACGCTCCCTGTTGAGGCAAATGTAAAATCAACACTCCTAAGTTATTAGTAATATAATACCCTAAATAAATGAATCCAGTTTATCAGTCAATCATATGACGTCATAATCAACTACGTTCCATGTAGGCTAACGTCATAATCAATATGTCATAAATGTCGCGATATAGTCAGTCACAAACGCTTAAACCCTCTTGTGTCAACTTAAGCCTTTAATGGCCAAACTGACAAAAAACAACTCGGCAATGGTCTTGAGGCATGGCTATTTGAAAGAGCAAGAGTAGAGTATTTTTGAATATTTACAACTGGAATGACTGGCTCGGTAACCGAGCCAGTCATTCCAGTGGTAAATTTTCAAAAATACTCTTCTCTAAGCCTGCACATAAACTCTGGCTAAGCAAAAAGTATTTTTTTTAGCTTGGAATTTTCTTTACCATTAACCATTTAATCGTCAAGCCGGTGAAAAAAATTCAGTGATAAATTTACAAAAATAACCTAAAATTAAAATATTTTGAAAAATGTTGCCCATCAAAATGTTTAATTGCTATATTAAGTAGTATTTTGAGCGCTTTGAGGCGCTGCTGACACAAGAGGTGTTAAAACACTGAATACTTGTACGAATTGTATGTCTTTACAATTAAACAAACAGTCTGTTTTCTAATCAGTGGAGTTTTCATGCGATTTCGTGATTATTTTATTAAATCGTGAATTATTACGATTAGAAATTAAATAATTGATTAATCGTGAGTAATTTCTAATATATAAACTATTTCAAAACCTATCTTTTAATTAAACTTTAATGCAATCCATGCCGAAAATTAACATTTTGCTTAGCGAACGTAGGTCAATTTGCAGGCCAAGAGAAGGTTATTTTTTAATGAATCACCGGCATTCCTTTGATACATTTTCAAAAATAGTATTTTATTGGCCTGCACAGGGACAGTTCTGAACAACATCGCCACTTTTCTTATTGATATACCTTTGGTCAAGTTCGACTGGCTAACCATAGTCAGTTTACTAGTTTACCGAACATGCGCAGCTGCTATGCCCAGCAGAAAGCTGTCCAGATAGTTGACTACAGTACGTTGGTACCCGATTCCTCATTAAATTACTAATGCAGAAAATTTGGAGCCGGGTACCAGTCTCCAGTAACCCTTTATGTCGTCTGTTCTGATGATCTACGAAAATAGCTTAATTTTGTCCGCTAAGACTTCAAAAAGCGTCCATATGAAACAACAGTAATAACAACGTATCTAGATAACTGAAAATTTGCCCCGATGCTTGTTCTGTACGTGTCAGATCCAAAAGTCTGATTGGTCTGAGTCGTGTGTATGAATTTTGATGGCGTATACCGGATCCCAGTCTAGCACGTCCTATTCACAGCTTTGTAATTTTTTAGATTTTCTATGTAGCTCTGAAAAGGGCAATTTTTCAAAATACTTGCGAATTTGCTTGTTGGCGCCAATTGTTGTTGTTAAACTCGTCCCTCGCGATGCGCTTGGTTGCAACCCGATGGTGACTGGTGGTAGAATGCAGCATGTGGTACTGCCACTTATTTTCACGTCTGTCAATAGATCCAGGTAGCTAGCTAAGCATCTTGGGCCATTTCCACTACGTATAGCAATGACAGGCCGATTTAGGCTGGTAATTCTAGATACTGAACAAGCTCGGTACGTCACGCTGTTGGCTCGCCCTTGTGGACCCAGAGGCTATTAACCTCTGGTACAAGGGCTATAAAACTGGGCACCACATTCCCGAGGCGACAGGCAGCTCCAAAACACGGCTGATCGGCAGTGGACCAGACTGGGCAGCAGTTGTGTCACGTGTAGTGCTGTAGTAACGGGAATGCTCTCCGAGGAGAAGACAAGGTAGCGTTGCCGATTCCATTCAGATTCTGTTAGAGGTGCGTTTGCCCGCTCCCTTTATACTCTTTGGTTGGGTGCCCGGATGTAGTCACATGATTGGCCACATATTAGCATGATTGGCGTCTGGTGGTCACATGATCTGTTTGCTGCAAGGTGATGTTGGAGGCGTGGGGATTGGCGGTATATGGTGAGTAGCGTTATGGGTTATTGGCGGTACCTTACTTTACCTGGCGGTATGGTTTGGCCGTAGTTGACGGTGCTGGCCGTATCTGGCGGTATGGGGTGCCTGGTGGTTGGCTGTACTGACGGTAGTGTATGTGGTTGGCGGTAGTGGCAGTATGCTTGTACCAGTGTTGGCGGTACTGATGCAGTATTAAATAAAGGGTGGTGGTGATTAGTATTAAATGGAGGGGTGGTGGTGATTGGTGGATGGTTGGGTTGGGTTGGTGGGGTGGTTGGTGGGTGGAGGGGTGGGTGGGGGGCTGGGGTGGTGAGAGAGAGAGAGAGAGAGAGAGAGAGAGAGAGAGAGAGAGGTCTATCATCAGAGCGAACAGCTCCTAACTCCTCCATTTGGAGGATGCAAAAAGAATGCCATTGGATCGGCCAGCTTCACACAATGGAACCAATAGGAATTAACTTAGTGGTATAGATCTTCCTTTGAATATTCCAATCGCCAGTTGGAACATTCCACGTCGTTATTACCGTCCATATGGCAAACGTGGGAAGGAATATGGTCTTGGGAAAAGTCACATCCAATGGGAAAGTAAAATTTCATCAACTCTACCTTATTTAGGGAAATATTTACACTTTTATGTGCATTTATTCGTGGCAAGCGAGGGACACCCGTCACTGCTTTTACGGACATTAACACACGTCGTCAT
>CM067363.1:19781979-19798279 GCA_034401795.1 Chaetoderma sp. LZ-2023a | reverse complement strand
AGTCAAATCACTTTCAGAATATTCAACGGGGATGATTATTACATAATAAAGAATTACGCTTACATGACATCACACACTATGGCTTGAGGGTGATAAAATGGTGGCGATATACATATACGCGATACTACAAAGCAGATAATTGTGATACAGATAAGGGAATGTGACAGGATATGAATGATATGGAATCTATAAATCATAATCTAACTGTGCAATCCGACATTTGAGATGAGATTAGCATCCCTTTAAGAGATTAGTTGTAGCTTACCACCGAGACGACTATTTGCAATCTGAACCTACTCTGACAGATTATTCCGATGTGAGCTATTGGCTTGATTGCATTGAAGCGGTGCTGGTGGACCTGGCTTCTTCTTGGCAAATCCTATTTAGATGAATGTAGTTCCCCACTACCAACACTCAACGAAACGTCGAAGGAAAGGGAAGTGTTTAGCTAAGCAACTATTGGAAGATTAGCGCCAGGATTTCATTCCTAACATTTTATTGTAATGTTATCCGAACCTGCTTTAGAGTCAATGCCATCAGTTCCCTTAGTAACGTGAATGCAAAGCTTTAATTGACAGATGTGTGACTGATTTTGATGTCATATGTGTATCTAACGTAGCCAAAATACGTTTAAATGCTGATTATAGCAAGAGTTACTTCTGCACAAGTAGTAGTAGTAGTAGTAGTAGTAGTAGTAGTAGTAGTAGTAGTAGTAGTAGTAGAAGTAGTAGTAGTACCACGTTCGCAGCCCCAGCAAGAATAGCAGCAGCAGTGATGGTGGCATCGGCTGCTGCAGAGGTCGCGGTGGTTGTCGGTGTCTGTTGTTGTTGTTGTTGTTGTTCTAGTTGTTGTAGGTGATGACAGTTATGGGATCAGTGTCATTTTGCTTTTTGTGGTAGCATAAATCTTGATTTCAGTGAGTACCTTGATATTGTCATAGTCTATTCCACATCTCAGATTTGCCCTCAGTGTTTCAGGCAGACAACAGAATAGCCGATCAAAGAAAGGAAACCAGATATGCGGCATTTACGTCTTCACGCTTATTCGCTCCTAATTCATATAAACAAACCAAAGTTGTGAGCCATAAACCTTCAACTGATTATGAATTAGAACTGAATGACTTTTTGGAAACTATAGTTAGTTAAGTTGTCTGTCTGTCAGTCCGTCCATCCGTCCATGTAGCCGTCCGCCCCTCTATCCATCCGTCCGTCCGTCTTCCTGCCTGCCTGCCTGCCTGCCTGCCTGCCTGCCTGCCTGCCTGCCTGCCTGCCTGCCTACCTGCCTGCCTACCCTGCCTGCCTGCCTGCCTGTCAGTCAACTAGAAAAAAAATGTCATAACGGTTGAGAGTTCACACTTATTCCTTTCCTGAGTCATCGAAGGATCAACGTTGGAAAATCCGAGTTTACGGGAACACATTTTCTTCTTCACCTTCGTCTTTTCGGTCACAAGCACATGCCAGATCCAATCATCAAATTATCTTCCCAGATTGGACAACCTTTCTGATTTCACCAAATGAAATGCCATTGTCTCAATTTCAAAACAACTATGCAGGAAAGTTGTTGAATATTTGGAAGCTAACTGGAATCGGTTGCTGCTAGAAACAGCAACAGCTCTGAGTCCAATTATTTTTGAAATTGTCAAGAGAATGCTCCTTACATCAGAAAGACTCTGTAGTTCCTGGTTTTTGTGTGAGGGCTAAAGGTGAAATGTGAGACAAATTGGATCAATGGTTATATATTTTTGAAAACTGTTCACTGGAGATTTTTTACAATACATTTTCCCAACCTGTAACACCGTTTCTGATCACAACTTTAAAAAAATTTTCCTCTGAATTTATTTATACAATATTTTAATTCAAACATGTTAGATTTTGATGACACACATTTATACTTACATACAAATATAAAAAAGTTTAGTTTGACCTTTGCCCTTCGAAGAATTTCACAATAGTGCGAGACGGCAATTTTCATCACTTTGGGTAGTTCCGGATCACATTATTTAAACTATTATTTCAAATAATATTTTCGAAACCAGTCTTGTCCCATTGTCACGTTTTTCCAAAAAGCAAGAATATAAAAAAACACCATTGCCATGCAAACATGTGCTGTCTATAGAAGCCTTTTCGGCATACACCGCTATGAGAGATGAGTTTGTTTTTGCGTTGGCCGTAATGGATGGCTATCGCGACAGAGGATTTATTATTAATTAAATGCTGGAAATCTGAAACAATTGAGACACAAATTTTTATGTTTCTTGGTCATCAATAAACCGAAGTTATTGAACGTAACAAAATATCAAATCAAAGTCTAGTTCCAAAGAATTTGATTGATGATTAAGATAGTGATCCGAAACGCCCTATGATCCGGAAGTGCCGTAATTACATTATTATTTTCTGTCGCCTGACATCACATGGCAGAAAACGTCAGTTGGTATATGTATGCGTGATGGACGCGTGGGAAGGCCCGTGCAATCCAGCAGCAAGCACATAATAGACCTTTCCACTTTATCCATCCACCATATGACGTCATAATTAATAATCAATGACGTCATGAATGACGTAGATAAGTACGTAACGAACTCACATTTGAAGACGGACTATGCGTTGTTGTACGAATTGTATGTCTTTACTATTTAATAAATATTCTGTTGAATATTTTGAAACTAATTTGACTCCGCGCTGTTGCTGCCTATGGTAGCAACAGCACCCAGTCAAATTAGTTTCAAAATATTTAACATCTTATCTGTATAGCTTTCTCGAAATTGATCGTCAGGGAGTTCAGGGATCGATCGATCCCAACACTAGTGAGGTGTGGGTGAAGCTTAGCTAGAGCTGGGAGGGGATTGGCAAAAACTGGAAAGATTCATTGATTTAATGATGCTAAATGTTAATTATTTGATACAATAATTTTTACATACCTGTAATGAAGCTGGCGGCTAGACCAATTACGATTGTACTGAGAATGCCAATGGTACCAAACCAATTGTACGAAATGGAGTAAAATGCAGCAAAGCCTGACAGCCTATTTAGTGGAATAAAATATACAATAAAGTTGAGTGCAATCGAGCGAGAGTGGGAGGGAGGGAGGGAGGAAGAGAGAGAGAGAGAGAGAGAGAGAGAGAGAGAGAGAGAGAGAGAGAGAGAGGAGAGAGAGAGAGAGAGAGAGGAGAGAGAGAGAGAGAGAGCGAACGAGAGAGAGAGAGCGAACGAGAGAGAGAGAGAGAGAGAGAGAGAGAGGGGGGGAGATGGAGGGAGGGAGGGAGGGGAGGGAGAGAGGGAGAGGGAGAGGGGGGGAGAGAGAGAGAGAGAGAGAGAGAGAGAGAGGGAGGGAGGGAGGGAGTTGGAGAGAGAAAGAGGGGGTGGGGTGGGGTGGGGGTGGATGGACTGTGTGGTGTGGGGTGGGGTGGGGGGGGGGGGTTGTTGGGGGGGGGGGGGGGTGAGTGCGTAGCACATGATAGTTAAATTGGAAATCCATGTGCTTAAGCTATTTACTCGGTGTATATCGTTGCTATACCTGGATTCTCCAGTGATTGGTTCTGCGGTAGTTAAATCTAATTGTCCGTGCTCTAGATCAGAAGACGTGGAAGTGTCATTACTCAAATATCCCATGAAGCCAGACGAATTGGAAGCAAAGCAATTATCAGTAGAAGATGGCTCAAGGTGAGGTGTCTTTCTATGAAGAGATGAAAAGGTTGTTCCCATCGCCATCCAAATACAGAATGCGGCACTCAAAATGCTCCCTATTAACGCTCCCTGTTGAGGCAAATGTAAAATCAACACTCCTAAGTTATTAGTAATATAATACCCTAAATAAATGAATCCAGTTTATCAGTCAATCATATGACATCATAATCAACTACGTTCCATGTAGGCTAACGTCATAATCAATATGTCATAAATGTCGCGATATAGTCAGTCACAAACGCTTAAACCCCCTTGTGTCAACTTAAGCCTTTAATGGCCAAACTGACAAAAAACAACTCGGCAATGGTCTTGAGGCATGGCTATTTGAAAGAGCAAGAGTAGAGTATTTTTGAATATTTACAACTGGAATGACTGGCTCGGTAACCGAGCCAGTCATTCCAGTGGTAAATTTTCAAAAATACTCTTCTCTAAGCCTGCACATAAACTCTGGCTAAGCAAAAAGTATTTTTTTTAGCTTGGAATTTTCTTTACCATTAACCATTTAATCGTCAAGCCGGTGAAAAAAATTCAGTGATAAATTTACAAAAATAACCTAAAATTAAAATATTTTGAAAAATGTTGCCCATCAAAATGTTTAATTGCTATATTAAGTAGTATTTTGAGCGCTTTGAGGCGCTGCTGACACAAGAGGTGTTAAAACACTGAATACTTGTACGAATTGTATGTCTTTACAATTAAACAAACAGTCTGTTTTCTAATCAGTGGAGTTTTCATGCGATTTCGTGATTATTTTATTAAATCGTGAATTATTACGATTAGAAATTAAATAATTGATTAATCGTGAGTAATTTCTAATATATAAACTATTTCAAAACCTATCTTTTAATTAAACTTTAATGCAATCCATGCCGAAAATTAACATTTTGCTTAGCGAACGTAGGTCAATTTGCAGGCCAAGAGAAGGTTATTTTTTAATGAATCACCGGCATTCCTTTGATACATTTTCAAAAATAGTATTTTATTGGCCTGCACAGGGACAGTTCTGAACAACATCGCCACTTTTCTTATTGATATACCTTTGGTCAAGTTCGACTGGCTAACCATAGTCAGTTTACTAGTTTACCGAACATGCGCAGCTGCTATGCCCAGCAGAAAGCTGTCCAGATAGTTGACTACAGTACGTTGGTACCCGATTCCTCATTAAATTACTAATGCAGAAAATTTGGAGCCGGGTACCAGTCTCCAGTAACCCTTTATGTCGTCTGTTCTGATGATCTACGAAAATAGCTTAATTTTGTCCGCTAAGACTTCAAAAAGCGTCCATATGAAACAACAGTAATAACAACGTATCTAGATAACTGAAAATTTGCCCCGATGCTTGTTCTGTACGTGTCAGATCCAAAAGTCTGATTGGTCTGAGTCGTGTGTATGAATTTTGATGGCGTATACCGGATCCCAGTCTAGCACGTCCTATTCACAGCTTTGTAATTTTTTAGATTTTCTATGTAGCTCTGAAAAGGGCAATTTTTTAAAATACTTGCGAATTTGCTTGTTGGCGCCAATTGTTGTTGTTAAACTCGTCCCTCGCGATGCGCTTGGTTGCAACCCGATGGTGACTGGTGGTAGAATGCAGCATGTGGTACTGCCACTTATTTTCACGTCTGTCAATAGATCCAGGTAGCTAGCTAAGCATCTTGGGCCATTTCCACTACGTATAGCAATGACAGGCCGATTTAGGCTGGTAATTCTAGATACTGAACAAGCTCGGTACGTCACGCTGTTGGCTCGCCCTTGTGGACCCAGAGGCTATTAACCTCTGGTACAAGGGCTATAAAACTGGGCACCACATTCCCGAGGCGACAGGCAGCTCCAAAACACGGCTGATCGGCAGTGGACCAGACTGGGCAGCAGTTGTGTCACGTGTAGTGCTGTAGTAACGGGAATGCTCTCCGAGGAGAAGACAAGGTAGCGTTGCCGATTCCATTCAGATTCTGTTAGAGGTGCGTTTGCCCGCTCCCTTTATACTCTTTGGTTGGGTGCCCGGATGTAGTCACATGATTGGTCACATATTAGCATGATTGGCGTCTGGTGGTCACATGATCTGTTTGCTGCAAGGTGATGTTGGAGGCGTGGGGATTGGCGGTATATGGTGAGTAGCGTTATGGGTTATTGGCGGTACCTTACTTTACCTGGCGGTATGGTTTGGCCGTAGTTGGCGGTGCTGGCCGTATCTGGCGGTATGGGGTGCCTGGTGGTTGGCTGTACTGACGGTAGTGTATGTGGTTGGCGGTAGTGGCAGTATGCTTGTACCAGTGTTGGCGGTACTGATGCAGTATTAAATAAAGGGTGGTGGTGATTAGTATTAAATGGAGGGGTGGTGGTGATTGGTGGGTGGTTGGGTTGGGTTGGTGGGGTGGTTGGTGGGTGGAGGGGTGGGTGGGGGGCTGGGGTGGTGAGAGAGAGAGAGAGAGAGAGAGAGAGAGAGAGAGAGAGAGAGGTCTATCATCAGAGCGAACAGCTCCTAACTCCACCATTTGGAGGATGCAAAAAGAATGCCATTGGATCGGCCAGCTTCACACAATGGAACCAATAGGAATTAACTTAGTGGTATAGATCTTCCTTTGAATATTCCAATCGCCAGTTGGAACATTCCAAGTCGTTATTACCGTCCATATGGCAAACGTGGGAAGGAATATGGTCTTGGGAAAAGTCACATCCAATGGGAAAGTAAAATTTCATCAACTCTACCTTATTTAGGGAAATATTTACACTTTTATGTGCATTTATTCGTGGCAAGCGAGGGACACCCGTCACTGCTTTTACGGACATTTCGTGCTAACCATTTGCGACCGAGCTCGGGCGCTCGGTCGACTATCGTTGACTAGCTAGTTAACTATTTCAAGTTCGACTGGGATCTAGTTCTAACTATAGTTAGCCAGTGCAACGTTACCTTTGTTGCTATGTCTGGGTTATTTGTACCGAGGCTGATTAATCGAGTAATCGCGATTATTCCTAAATAAACGATCGTGATCACTCAAAGTAGTAATAGCACACGCCTACATTCCCCTCCTCAATAGATAGAGAATGGACCTTTCCATATACAGCTAAGCTCCACCTACACCTCGCTCGTGTTGGGATCGATCTATCTCTGAACTTCCTGACTATCAATTTGCAGAAAGCTATACAGGTAAGCTATTGAATATTTTGGAATTAATTTGACTGGGCACTGTTGCTGGCTATGGTAACAACGGCGTCCAGTCAAATTAGTTTCAAAATATTCACCAGCATGTTTATTAAATATAGTGCATACCCTTGTCGTGATATATAGCTGAGTGCGAATTTTGGTTAGATTCTTGTTAACCATATTTTCTACACTTAATATATCATAAACTTATGGAAAATTGTGCATAGCATTTTTTCTGCGGCCATCTTGTTATATTGGCGGCTATTTTGGAATTTGACAGAAGGAAATCGTATTTTCCTCAATATTTCACACTGCTTTTACAAATTCAATTGTATAAATTCATGTTTTTAAATTCAAGGTCATTTCTATTATATCACATGAATAAAATAAAATTTAAGATGGCTGTGACGTTCAAAATGGCTGCCAAAACCATCTCTTAAAGTTCTCGTATTGTGATAAATGTCTAAAATTTATTGCTGAAATTTGACATCCGAAAATCTTATTTTGCTTAATACTTCAAGTCTCATTTCCAAATTTAAAATCTAAAGTAGACGAAAATAAATACACTCTACGTGTATAATCTCTTTATGGAAACTTACAAAAATCGGAGCGGCCGTTTTCGAGTAAGACGCATTTGAATTACCCTACCCTCGTATAAATTTTGACAATTCTTTCGCTCCGATTTTTATAGAGATACGCGCGTTAATTCATTATTCTGCATGTTTACTCACTTTTCATATATGTCTTATAAATATCATCTTAACGGGCATAGAATCACCTTTCCAACATGAAGAACTATAACAAAGGGTTCGAAGAATATTACGGTTTTGATGGTATGCACCCTAACGAAAAGTTGTAATTTCTTAGCGCGATATTGTATCATGTGAAATTTAAGCAGTCTAGTACAGCAGCAAAACTTCCAACGTGGCGTTATGTATATCCCCGCAAAGGAAATTCGATTATCGTTCAAATGATGCATAGAACATATCTCTAGACTACATACGACATCGTGGAATCATACTTCAAAGATATGCTCCCATAAAATTATTATTACTTTCTGTAACATATGGACCCGGGTAATTTTCAAAAAATCCAAATTAATGTAAAATGTCTTTATATTTTATACAAAAAACTTCACTGTGAGTCAAAACATATGTCGTCTGCTCTAGAACTGTCTCATTTCACCAAAAACCAGCTATACAATAACGGCTTTTCACTCGCAAATGGCACATTTTATAATTGTAGCTTAATTTTTAAACAAATGGGCGATCCTGTCGGCTGTTCCGATATATTTGGAATAAACAAATAGGGCCGATCAGATAACGACGTCCTGAAAATATGGTAGAGCCACCCCAGAAAAAGCGGTCCATAGAGACAAACTTCGATCTGTGTATTAAATGCCAAACATCAACAAATGAGCCACTTAGAACGAATCCGAAGGAAACTAGCTATCCAGCATTCCTGAACAGTGTACGTCAACTCGCCGATTATAATGATGAAGAGTTCATTCCAATTTGGGAGTATCTGCGTGAAGTGACTAGATATATTGAAGGACAAAACGGCTAAATGGCACGGCTCATGTTATTCATCTGCAACTCGCCATACACATTCTGATCGAGCTAGACATCGTTGAGAGAACTGTTGCTACCAAGGATGCCGGACAACTAAAACGAAAGAGGTCGTCCATCAGCTACAAACATAAATCCTAAAGGTGAGGAATCGTTTACGGTAGTGAGGCCTACACCATCACAGATATCTAAGTTTGATAAGGAAAATGGTTCTTTTGCCAAAGCCAAATGTTTGGACACTCTTTATCAATACAGGCCTACTAATATCTGCAAACAATTGTCAGATATCATCGCAAACTCCAATATTGTTAAATGGAATGTGAACTATGACGTTCTATGTGAGAATGATGCACTATCAAGTGGCATAATGTATCACAAGATTTGCATGACGCGGCAGTGGAAAAAATACTGTATTCCTAAGCACGGAAGAAACAGTGGCTTTCATTGCAGCCGAGGCGCAGTTTTACAGTCAATATAATGACAATATATTTTCTGGGGCATACATCTCAATTGATACAGCAGTGGCCGATTATATAAATGTAATGAATGAACACAGTATGATGGGGACAATAATAACAAGGCGAAAGCTGAAGGATAAGATTTCTAGGAACATTGAGAATGTAGAATTCACATGGCCACCTGATAAATCTAAGGCGGCATTGATTCATTCCACAGCTGCACAAGATGCAACAGTTGATCCAGCAGCACAAAAGAATGGTATTGAAGTGGTGCAGAAAATATTTCAATGTGCACAAATTGTAGGCAAGGCCATCGAACAATATAACACATGGGTATTCACTGGTTCCCTAACAAAAACATAGGGCCCACATGAGCTCGCAATATTACTGCGATGGATAGTACAGGGGCAAAGTGTACCACAGACAGAGGTACGTGCTAATATAATTCACCGTAGTTGTAACAACTTGGCCTAGCAAGTCATGCAATCATACAAATCAAAGAGACAGGTTACATATAAACCAAGGACACATATGGCTGGATTTCGCAACTCAACTGAAAATCCTCTAACAACAGGAATTTCCATGCATTGGTACCATTCGAATAGAAGAAGAAACATGATTGAGCTTCTAACATATGTTGGGGTGGGAGCGTCTTACAAGTCCACGTTAGAACATGTGTCACAGATCGCTGGTGAGGTGAAGAAAAACATAGTTGAAAACAAAGGCGTTTACGTATCTCATGGTTTGAGAAAGAGCCAAACTATCTATGCTGCTATCAGCAGTATTGATGCAAAGGTAGACACCCCAGATGGGAAAGATTCGACAAGACGAGATTGCTGAACAGTTTGTTGCGCCGTTTGAACTGAGTGCGGGATCTTCTACTTTCAAGTAGAAGAATGTACCATTAACCGGAATAGAGCTACTGCCATGTAATATCATAGGAGCACTAAACCCAAAAGTCCTCATTACCCAGATTTTAAAGTTTTCTAGCATATGGACAAGTTGGTAAAGTCTGAGAAATGTATTACTGCTTGGTTGCTAGGACTATTCTTCTACAGACAAACATACACCAAAACCAGAGAATATTGCAACTCCAGCTGTGTATTCATTAGCACAGCCAATCATCAGTAAAGTCAATGACACACATATTATGGAGCATACAGCTGTCGAGCAAGCAACCACAGGGACATCTACTGAACTTGTGTTGGAAACACAGCCAAGCATCGATGATGTACATAACACTGCTCAGAATGAGAATCTCCTCGAGCAAAGTACACTTTCTCCAGATAGACAAGTATCAAAACATTGTATACCAGTGTGGACTGCATACAATTCTGTGATAACCACAGAACCAATAACAGATCAACAGACACCACGTGATCAGGTACATGCTTTACCTCTTATAAATGCACCAGCACATGAATGGCAGACATTGACGACATCGCTTTTGTATCTACATAACCTAAATTAAGTTGTCAGAAAAGATTCTCCTCACAAACCTGTATGCGTTTGGCTTGATATGGACCTATATAAAAGTGTTGTTAAACTTGCCTACCTAGATCCATCTTAATATGCAAATAAATGGATTGATTCCCCATGTCAATTCCATACTGCCCTGTGCTTTACGATGCCTGGGCCAAACAGTTGATAGCAGTGGTATGGATGAAGCATGGTGCAGGCAGACATGTAAAGTAACGTGACAGTCATGCAGATTATGAATGGTAAATATTGAAATCGAGCCCAGGAATACCACCAACTAACATTACAGGTATTTACTGATCTCTTCCTTGAGGCCACTTTTTTCAGAAGATCCCAAGTACTTATGTAGCACTAAAGGATAGTACGCAAAACCTAGCAGATGCCTGCAGAATGAAGGGCAATATTGCCCAAGCTCATCAGGAGGTAATAGCTACAACTACGAAACTCAATATTATGGAAAGAATTGATGAGTTTGACGCTACAAATGATAAATACCCTGTTTATAAGTGGGCTCGCATGTACACGCACCAAGTTACCACGATGCATAGGCTCCTTCAGGCGACTCGATAGAAGCAGTGGCATTTGCACTTGTCATCATTGGACCAGTTGTGTGTCTGGTTCTTTGCATATAACAGACTAAATTATACCCAACATGTGCCCGAATATATAGCACGAATGTATCATCTTCAGCATTCCAACCTTCAGATCTGGGATGACTTTGTAAGGGTAATTTCACTGTGAAGACTACCCCAATAGCATTTGATGATGTCGGAGTTGACCAAGCGCAAGAACACGTCAATACACATCGCAAAGTTGATGGAGGCGTATCCGGTATCACCACAAATCCAGACGCTCTAATGAGATATTGCCTAAGTACACCTGAACTGACGTGACTATCAGCTGAGTTAGAGGGAATGTTAAGCATATTAAAGGCTGAAAGAAGTTCATACCACCATATGACAGAGAGTAAAGTGAATCGGCAAGAGAAGCATATCCGCCAATTAAAGAAAGTACTGTCCAGTTCAAATCCATTTACAGTATCCGAGTCTGATGATGGAACTGAACTGAAGTTGTTCAATTTGATGACAAATGCCATTCTTCCTGAAAGGGTAACTGAAAGCATACTTGAAACAGAATACCGAGGAGAAAATGCGAACAGATTGTTTATAGAAGAAAGACTTTGCAGAAAGAGAAAACTACGGGAGAGAATGAGCAAGGTTCTTGGATGGAGTGCAACCTGTAAGCCAATGTAGGCTAACATTGAATCAGAACAGGTCCGTCTGCGGGCATTCAAATCAGTAATGACATGTTTTCTGTTAATTGCCAGGTCATCAAGGGAAATCGACATGGAAGAGGTCATTGGAACATACGAATTATCAACCAACAATCCGATGTTAGAGACACCTGATGGCAGACTCCACCTTTTGTCAGAACAAAGCACAATTCATCCATGACTTAGAGCATTTAGCGGCAGTACCAGAACCAACAGCTAATCCCATATTGTGGAAGTTCAATGGACAATCAGAGATTCCTGACCAGACATGCATTCTGTTTGATGCAATGGCAGTTGTCAATGGACTAGTGAGTTTTAAGTCAATCATCAAAAACTGCAATGACCTGACCAAACAGTTTGTAGAAGCAATAAACCTGAATTCTCGATGATATGTGTGTAGTTATGTCGTGTTTGATGATGTCTTCTCTGAAGGATGCAACCACGAAACTGCGCACAAGAGGCAAATCAACACAACAACCTTGTTACAAAGTAGAAGATGCAACTCCCATGAAGGAATTTGCCACTTTCATAAGCAGCACGAAGACAAAGGATCTATTAATGCCGTGGCTTTCACAAAATTTGGCAGAGTATGTCCATTTACCAGTTACTACACTAACACGTCTAGGTGTCCAGTCAAATCAGCAACCAACAGATTTCGTGGATCTTCAAAGCACGCAAGAAGAATCAGACACTATTCTTACACTCTATGCAGCTGAAGTTCAGAAATCTGGTTTAAACATCCATATTTGTTCCTCAGATACAGATGTACTGGCTTTGGCCGTATCTACGCAACCATATTTGGGTTCAGAAGCAACAATAATCATGGGAACTGGTGAGACTACAGCCAATTTTTATAATGCATTCGGAAAGAGAAAGGTTCTAGCGCTTAGATGCTTACGTGCTATGAGTGGTTGTGACACAACCGGTCACATTCATGGGAAAAGCAAAACGGCATGGTGGAATGCATCTCTTACAGCTGATACCAAGGTTATCACTAGCGCTGGTTGCCTTAGGTGTGGACGATGATCCTAGTGAAAAGCTATTTACAGGATGTGACGAACTTGTCTTCCAGTTGTTTAATACAAAGAGGCCTACACACCACACACACGCATGCGTGCACGCATGCACGCGCGCATACACACACACGCATACACGCACGCACGCATGCACACGATGACACACGCACACACGCACGCACGCACACACACACACGCACGCACACACGCACGCACGCACGCACACACGCACACACACACTAAATACGTGTACGTATGGCTGATATTTCACACCTTAGCAGTGGCTTGGTAGAATAAGACTCCGAGTAAAAATATCCCAATGAGTGGTCCTCCAAATGAACTGTTGACACCTGAACTAATCTGTCAAGAAAAATACATTTAAAATTAATTCTGACCGCTGAAACAGGCGGCTCTTTAATACCTGTCATTGGTCCTCTCATATGATTATGTTTTAACACAGCCAATCAAAGCTGGATGACAGAGGCATACGAAAAACTTGTCTGATCAATGGATGAATCCAGTTTATCGATCAATCATATGACGTCATATTCAACTACGTCACATATAGGTTGACGTCACAATCTAGCATCACAATCCAAAAGCATAATTGGCAGAAACAGTCCATCATAAACTTGGATTAGTCCCCCCCAAACATATGGCGTCATAATCAATAATGTCCCATGTAGGATGACGCCAGTAGAAGGCAACGGGATAGGCATACACTCTAATTGGTCGAGAGGTGATGATGTCATCAATATTTGAATTAGGCCACACCCACTTTTCCCCGCCAAAATACTCGCATTTGTTTGTCTGAGAGTGAAATCCTTTGCTCTCTCTCTCTCTCTCTCTCTCTCTCTCTCGCAATCAGTATTTTTGGCTGAAAATGGGGCGTGGCCTAATTCAAATGTTGATGACTTCATCACCTCTCGACCAATCAAAGTGTATGCCTATCTGTTCACCTGTTTTCGGGGATGTAAATGGGTGGCACGTGCCGATGATTGACAGGTGTAATGAGGCATGAAGGTGTTAGAGTGTGAGATCAAGGTCACATGACAGTTGTAAGCCAATAATCATAGCTGCTTATATCGTTGCCCTGGACTGGTCACGTGACATCATCTATGTTCGTTGCCAGCCTTAATGACCCATGGAATGGTGTGACATAATGTAGCTTCGGTAAGGGTGCCCTGGTTAGGTGACCTGATGCCAGCTATGCTCATTGCCGGGCCTAATGACACATACAAAAGGGGGAATATGACAGCTGCAGGCCCATCCACATAGATGCCCATACCGTCACTGTAGATTATGGGATGCCTGCTGACTGTAGATCTCAATGAAAATTTGTACGTAGGCATTGTGAAACGTAATGGTGAATATTTAGTTGACATAGAGGAATTTAGTGTTGGTAGCATCTATCTTACCAGATGTGGAGTGTATATGCACTATAAAACATTTATAAACTTTACCGAGATGGTGCCTAAAAACTGTTTGTAAAGCTACAAATAGTGATAGAGTATAGAAACTAGTTTATGTCTACGAACTAGAACATCAGCTAAAAGTCTCTATCAGCACTAAACACCCGTATGTAAACATAGGTTGGTATAACTCTAACGTAATCTAACAATCAGCAACCCATGTATGCACACACACGCACACATGCATGCATGCACGTACTCACACACAAATGCACGCACGCACGCACGCACGCACGCACGCACGCACGCACGCACGCACGCACGCACGCACGCACGCACGCGCACACACACACACACACATTCCATCCACATCAGAATACGAATTACAGCAGCAGCTTGTAGAACCCTAGAGGCTCAGACCAGATTTTCAGAATATATTAGCGGGGGTTTGATGACCCTGTTCCAGAAAGCATCATTTCTGAGAAGGATGAAACGAGTGCATCCATTAGTGATACACCCTTCATTTACTACGCATCTGCTGAGAATGACTACAGTGAGATTTGTAATGATAATGATTCAAAGGTTCAAAGTCTGGCTATAAAGTCATTCACTATATCCTTGAACGATTCTATAGGGTATATAGCAGAAACAGACTGCTACAGTTGTCATCATGATCAGCTGTCTTAGAGAGAACATTTATACTTGGGCATAGATGATTTTCTAAGACCTATCGATAATGCCATGTTATACCATGTACAGGCATTAGAACATGTCTATAAAGTTGACTTTGCACACACGTTATATAATAGTGAATGCATGTATCTATGACCATTTGTACAAGAAATGTAAAAGGGCATGGCTCGATAGAGTCCTAAGCAAGGTGGATAAAATGCGCTTGCTTAATTAATTATTTAGCTTCTCTTAATTGTCTGCTTTACTCTCATTAAATCGCAAAATCAGAAAAAATGTCTGAGTCTGAGTTTTCTTTGTCCCTATTAATGCCGCCCAATCTACCCCACATGCAAATGCAAGTGCAACAGCAACAACCTCAGCAACAACGCCAGTAATAACCTCAGTAACAACATCAGTAATAGCAACAGCTATAGCATCTAATAATGTGCCAGCAACAGCTACAGAACCCGCAATCCGTTATAAACCATATGAGAACGCAACAGTGCTGAGCCATTTTGCAGAGTCTAAAGACTTTTGGACTCTATGTGGAATCGAGTTTGATATAATTTGAAAGCTTGAATTACTGTAATATAGTAGCTATACCAAGAAGCTAATGGGTCGTTTTGACCTATGGCCACAAATAATGCTCAGTCGAATTTGTTTCAAAATATTAATCAGAATGTGGATTATTATTATTATTATTATTATTATTATTATTATTATTATTATTATTATTATTATTATTATTGTTATTATTAATATGGAGAGATATTAAATTGTTGAAGTCTGATCGAGCTATCGGGTGTCCATGACACTTGTTACCTAGCTTTATAATTTTCAAACACTGTTCTAAAAAGATTTGAGTGGCTTCGTGTTCGCTAGATAACCTCCCAAACAAATTTTTCTCCAAAATAACCATCTCAAGGCTTATAATTATCCACAGGCCTTTGAATTTTCGTCCATCCATCCGTCTACCACATATCCCTCCTACTATATATAAATATACACAAGGTGTGAAACCTTCATTTGTGGGCACCATTGTCAGAAAGCTGATTGGTTGGTTTGTAGTGGTTTGTAGTCAGAAACGTGATGTCAGCGGATTTTGACAACAAACCAACCAATCAGCTTCCTGACAATGGTGCCCACAGATGAAGGCTTCACACCTTGTGTATATATATCACTATGTCGATTTCAAGGCATATTAATCAAAGCATTCAATACCATGAGAATTATAGCTGTCAAAGTAGAAGGCTCATTCCCATCTGCTGGTGACATTTCGGCCGAGGACGCAATCACAAGGACGGCGAAGATGCAATGACGAAGTCACCGAGGATGCCATGACGAAGACGCTGGAGCATGGAGGTGGAAACACAAAAAATAGACACGGAGGTCGTGATTGGTGTTGCTTTGCTTTTGATGTAGATGCTGTCACTCTGCTTTGCTCTCCTCTCGCCGTGGGGTCGCTGGTCGACGACACGCGGGCTGCGAAGCGACGGTTATCTGACCCTTGGTCAGATTTTATCATAAGTATGAAAGGATTTTTAGTGACTTGACGACGTGACTGTTAGGCCCATTTAACTCCCAAATAGCGCCA
>CM067363.1:19775371-19781479 GCA_034401795.1 Chaetoderma sp. LZ-2023a | reverse complement strand
AACTCCCAAATAGCGCCACGTGCATTCAACTTATTATTTTTAATAGCAACAGGTTATAATTCTAAGTTAAATTTGGATATTTAGTTTACAAACACTGGATTTTAAGTTTAGTTTCCCCCGTTTCTTGTTTATTTAATCACAGGCCATTTTTAAAATTTGTTTCTTCTTAGTTGATAGTATTATCATTCGGTTTCGTCATAATATTTTTTTATTTGAAATTTTCCTGATTCCCGTTTTGAGGTTTTATTTTACAGATTACCCTCCATCCCCATCCCACCTCCATGAAAAATAAAGTAATTTCTCCCTCCCACCCCTTCCTCAACACGGCATACAACATCGAGACCTGCCAACAACAGTTCATTAGGCAACATCAGGCAACACACTCCCAGCAACAACTTAATTTTTCAACTTTTTTCAGTTTTGACTTATTTAGAGCAACCCTTCGGGGAAGCAACGCAACCCTTCGGGGAAGCACCTCTAAGAGCAAGTCATGGCTCAGATTACATCTTCGTGTAAGTGCCCAATAAACCAAACTACCTACCTACCTACCTACTTACCTATAGATGATTAGTGTGGTTGTCTGGTAATCAGGTGGGTGGGGTTCAAATACTGATCGACTGACAGGCATCAAATGGCTAATCGGCAATCGGTGGCAATCAGTTTCCTTCACTTCCTGATGCTGTTCCATTTACATGATACATCCTTAGGACGAGACATAAAGTCGTCATCCCTGAAACTCTTCGGGAAAGCTATGCAACCCTTCTGGGTACCACATAAAATATGAAGTCATTGCTCAAATAGACGTCGGTGTGAGCGGCCAATAAACCCAAATGACCATAAAAAATGTGAAGGATTAGAATTTTAATGAGCGAATAAATAAATCATAAATAAATAAAAGTCTATGCAACTCAGCAATAAGCTTAAAAAGTCTTAATTGGGCATGGGCCTCTATTTCAATTTTGTAACTTAAAAAATTATATTAATTTATATGGAATGGAATCTTCATATGTTAGGATTTATTTCGTTTCACAGGAACATAATTTAAGCTTATAAAAGTATGCAATTTTAACAGTTTTATTTTCAATCATTCTGGTGTGAATATGCACCTTTAAACCAACATAGAGTTCATTATGACACCGTTGATTGTACTCTTTAATATATGCCACACGTTGTCGAAGAGGTCAATTCGTCCAAACATAGGTTTCATATCGCTTCCACTTGGAGGTGTAAAATACCAACACATGTTGCTGTATGGATGTTTAATGTTGATAGTAACTGTTAACAGAGGGTCTAACTGTTTTCTATTGTCATTCCTACCTCTACAAACAGTCTCTTCGATGATAGGCCATCATGTTAGTAAGCTTTCTAAATATATTATAGTACATTAACACTCCACAATTGGTGGGATAGCTACTAAAAGTATGTAGGTCACATGAACCTCGTTTGGCCGAACATGTCCAAATACATTATAACTCTGTAGAATTACCCCACCTGGCCTCCAGCCCACTCCACACCTCAAAGCTTTATTCAGTAATGATCTGGGCTATAAATGGCTACTCTGATAGGCGGTGAGTGGGCATGTGACCTCCTTTTGGTCCGGCCCCCATCCATTTCCCTGCCTTGTTACACCTGTCAATCATCAGCTATTACTCCTGTCAATTATTGGCACCCATCAAAAGATCTATATCACAAACAGTGGAGGAGAGAGAGAGAGAGAGAGAGAGAGAGAGTAGAGAGAGAGAGAGAGAGATGATTACCAATCATAAACTAGTATATTTTGGCTGGGAAAAAATGGGGCGTATACTAATATGCAAATGAGATGGTGCCATTAAGCTCTAAGCCAATCAGAGCAACAGCCCATCACGTCCCCTATCTACTCACCCATTATGGCTTTCAAGGTTTTACAATTTAATAAACAACTTGTTAAAGACTTCGAAACTAATTTGGCATGTCCAGCTCCCAGCTAAATTAGTTTCAAAACATTCAACAACCTACCTATAGAGTTATCTAGAGATTCTGGGAATTACAGTTTAAAATTTTCGATTAATCAAATCGATTCCAACACGCGTCAAACGTGGGCAGAGGTTAGCTAGAAATGTGTGGTGCATAGCTACCCCACTATTCAGCCTTGTATACTAGGCACAACACATTATCTATGACAAGAAATATTGTTTTGAATATACTGAAGAAACTTGAATGTGGTATATTTCAATTCAATGGGTGAATCCGAACTGTCAGTACAAGTATATGACGTCATAATCAATCACGTCATACGTAGGGTGATGTGATAATCAAAATGCGTAAAGAATGACGTATCTATGTTTGTCAGGAACATTGTATAGTCCGCCAGCTGTGCCAGTTGTATTTCTTTACTATTTAATAACTATTCTATTGCATATATTGAAACCACCATAGGTAGCTGCAGCACCGAGTCAAATAAGTTTCAACATATTCAACATCTCGCCTGTATAGCTACTTTGAAAAAGGTATTCTCGATCCACACCTGCGCAAAGCATGGGCGGAGCTTAACTAACATGGGCGGGCATAGCTAAAAGTGGATTCATCCATTCGGTATAATTTAGTTACAAACACAGTTCACATTGTGACATATAGGATACAACAATATATAATATTTACAAATAACTATATAAATATTATTATTAAAAATATCAGGATGATCATTATTGCCATTATCATTATTACAATTATCATTATTCCTCACCATCACCATAATGTATTATTACCATTTCGATTATCATCAGTTTGATTATCGTCGTCGTCGTCGTCGTCGTCGTCGTCGTACTGGTTGGCTTACTGGATCACGTGATCTGGCAGACACAATCTTATTATTGACTATCTGCCTGACGATCTTTTGCATATTACAGTTATACAGTTGCTGATTATTTTGAAAACAAATAGATTGAAAGTTGTTGGTGGCTAATCCACCAACACCTCTCAGTCAAATTGTTTTCAAAATATTCAGCAGGTCCAAAGTTATTGCTCATTGAAATTATTGTCTGATGGCTTGCAAGTTAAAACGTACACAGTACATTATATATATATATATATATATATATATATATATATATATATATATATATATATATATATATATATATATATATATATATATATATATATATATATATATATATATATATATATATATATATATATATATATATATATATATTTATATATAATTAACGCCTTGCATCCTGATTCCCAATTGCAGATTCCCAATTGTAAGAGAACCATACATATATATTGCATATTTTGAAACCGATTTGTCAGAAACACGTTGCTTCCATAGGCAGCAACACCTCACAGTCACCCAGCCAAAATTAATTTCAAATTATTCAACAAGTGCATATAAATAATTTTCCGTCTTTGTTATTTCTGAGATAAAGGGTCAATGAGGACTAATTAGATTTCACAATAATCTCCATGGGCTTGTTAAGTGATGACATATTTCCGGGCCCAGCTCGATTGTTACAAACACAAAACAATGTTTTTGTTTAACAACAAATGATGACGTCATAAACATGCACTTATGGTGTAATAAAGCAAAGTACACACTTCCAGGTTGCGAATCACGCACGGTGACGTCATACATAACACGCCCATACAGTTTTGATTAGCCAGTTACTTACTCTCCTACTGGTCCGTCGACGTTCATCACCAGCAAAGCTATTCCGATATATACGATTCCAAATAGTACCACTGAAAGCGGATTAAGTACACAGCTCATTCAGCGATGGATCCGCCTCAAGTATATGACGTCATAATCAATTACGTCACGTGTAGGCTGACGCCACATTCAAAACAATGACGTATCTATGTCTGTTATGAGCGTTTAATAGTCCGTCAAGCATACGTATGTCTTTACAATTTATTGAAAATTCTGTTGAATCTTTTAAAACTAATTTGACTGGGCGCTGTTCAACAGTTTACCTAGTATATAGTTACCTTGATAATCTGATTCTGGACATTTGGGTTTTGATCGATCGATCCCTACACGGGAAGAGCATGGGCGGAGCTTAGCTCGAAATGGGCGGGTCATAGCTAGAAATGGGCAGGACATAGCTCGAAATGTGCGGGACATAGCTAGAAATGAGCGGGTCATAGCTCGAAATGGGCGGGCCATACATAGCTAGACATGGGCGGGGCATAGCTAGCAATGGGCGGGCCATAGCTAGAAATGGGAGGGCCATAGCTAGAAATGGGCGGTCCATAGCTAGAAATGGGAAGTACATGGTTAGAAATGGGTGGTGTATAGCTAGAAATGAGTGGGACATAGCTACAAAT
The DNA here is from genome assembly GCA_034401795.1 of Chaetoderma sp. LZ-2023a. Taxonomy (NCBI): domain Eukaryota; kingdom Metazoa; phylum Mollusca; class Caudofoveata; order Chaetodermatida; family Chaetodermatidae; genus Chaetoderma; species Chaetoderma sp. LZ-2023a. Next base: position 19,777,171 of record CM067363.1, on the reverse strand, counting down.
GGTCGGGACATAGCTAGAAATGGGCAGACCATAGCTAGAAATAGGTGGGACATAGCTAGAAATGGGAAGTACATAGTTAGAAATGGGTGGTGTATAGCTAGAAATGAGTGGGACATAGCTAGAAATTGGCAGGACATAGCTAGAAATAAGCGGATCATAGCTGGAAATGGGCGGGCCATGGCTAGAAATGGGCAGACCATAGCTAGAAATAGGTGGGACATAGCTAGAAATGGGTAGGGCATAGCTAGCAATGGGCGGGGAATAGCTAGAAATGGGCAGGCCATAGCTAGAACTGAATACCTCATTTACAACATCTCACATGTACATGGTGGATACGGATAGATGTTAAATAATATGCTAAGTTGATGTTAGAATTCATACCATCTAACCTGAAGGAACTATTGAAATCTGACTATTACCAAAAACAGGATCAACTACAACTTTTATAGGATAACCCGTCTTGTATGAACAGCGCCTCAACGCGCTAATGGACACGAATTTTCATGAACATGGAAGTCTTTGCTCAGTGAATGCCCATTTGCAGGTCAAGAGTAGACAATTTATGTAAATTCACAACAGTAATTTACAAAAATAGCTTTCTGTTAGTAGAGTAGCCACGGGATAGGCGGCTTTCTGATTGGTTGAGAGGGTGATGATGCCATCATATTTGCATGTTAGGCCACGCTTACATGCATATATGGTAATGGGGCGGGACCTTATTTTGATCGCTTTTTAAATGGGTCCTGCACCATGACCATATATGTACTTGTGGGCGTGGCCTTATATGTAAATGAGATGACGTCATCAGCATCTCAGACAATCAGGAAAGCTGCCCATACCATAGCCAATTTTTTGGGGATATACATCCTTTGATGTGCACTGTTGATTGACAGGCATAATGCATCATGGAGGTGTTAGGGGCATAGCCAAAATGAAGGGTTACATGCCCCTTCATGGTCAATGAGGCCACACCAAACTTCACCAACATTTGAGCTGTAGATCTGACAGCAGGTGTGTTTGATGATTGACAGGGGTAGTGAGCCGTGAAAGAGTTCCGGTTGGGGCAGGCTCATGTGATCGCTCAGTGCCAATCAGAACAGTTGCCAACATTTGACAGCTGCCCATACAGTCGCCACAGCCACCCCAACAGCTACCACATTTTGTATATAGATCGATTGACAGCAGGTGTGTTTGACAAATGGCATTTTTTGTCATTTTACATTACCTCACATGTAGGTTGACGTCACACTCAATTATACTGCGTAATCAGTGACGTATCGACGTCACTCATGAACATTGAATAGTCTGTCAAGTGCGCGAACTGTAAGTACTCAGTCAAATTAGTTTTAAAAATATCCAACGGGCTACCTGTATAATTTCTTTCAAATTCGGATTTTGGGAATTCAGGATTCAATGCATATAAATCGATCCCAACACGTGCAAAGCATGACCGGAGTTTAGATAGAAATGGTCGGGTCATAGCTAGAAATGGACCCCTCTATTTTGGCAAAGTCGACATACATATGCATACGTGCTTGTACACATTGCACGCATACGCACACACACACGCGCGCACACACACGCACGCACGCACGCACACACAACACGCACACGTACACGCACACGCACACGCACACGCACACGCACACACCTACACCTACATACCCACGCACACACGCACGCACACACACACACACACACACACACACACACACACACTCACACGCACACGCACACACCTGCCCCACCCCACCCCCACACACACATACATCTTAATATTTACCTAATCCTTTCGCAATG
>CM067363.1:19725371-19770371 GCA_034401795.1 Chaetoderma sp. LZ-2023a | reverse complement strand
GAACACGCATGACAAGAAGACATTAACAACGTTGTAAATTCAAATAGTTCTAATTTTCAATGTAGATTAACATGTTAAAGGTGGCTTGGGAGTTGGGACGTCCAGAAACTTGTATGTGTTACAGACATGATTTAGGCGCCACATTTGGGAAGAATGGTCCAGCGCTCCCCCCTGCCCCCCCCCCTGGCTACGCTACTGAATCAACATATTCATGGAAGTGTTTATCATTATTCTAAGATAACTGCTAGCAGCTAGACACCTCTCTGCATTTGCCACACCATCTAAGGACACTGCCATGATAGTGAGATTGAGGTTGGATCGGTCAGTCGATCAAATGTAAGCTATTATACATCTTTTCCATCTAGGCATCTCTTGGTCAGCATATAGACATTTAATTTTGAAAATATTTAACAAATTTAGTCAGTAATGTTTAACCTTTTAACACTCATATCAGCCGAAAACGGCCTCGGCAGCGGTCTGGGGAAAATGTTGATTTGCAGCCCAAGAGAAGACTATTTTTGAAAATTTACCACTGGAATGACTGGCTCGATAATCGAGCCAGTCATTCCAGTGGCAAAATTTCAAAAATAGTCTTCTCTTGGTCTGCAAACCGATATTTTCTATAAGAAAATTAAAATTTTCTTGAACAAATTCGCGGGTTAAAGGTTTAATACGCAAATATTTTGAAAATCTTTATCAAATTTATTCATTAATGTTTAAAGGTAATAATCTACTCACGCTTTTGCTTTGTTGGGTGTGGGCATTGTTGCGACACGTTGTACTGTTGTTTGATTTAGCCCAATAGACAGGCCTCGCATCGCACCACCGATTACCAAAGCCCAGAACGTGTTTCTAACTGTTGGATCGAATGAAAAACTGCGGAAGACAAATACATATTACATATGTCAGTCAAAGGATGCATTTCTAGATATGCCTTACAAATTTCTAGCTAAAGTATCCATGACGGACCTGTATGGCTTTGCATAAATAGATCTCACATGCGTTAATATTTCATAAAATATACACCGATTCACTTGAAAGGTTCGCAGTTAATAACAAAAACAGATTTTCTCCAATATCTGACAGCCTACCATCAACACGCTGATCGATTTCAAACTCAAAATATGTCAGCTGTATGGGACGTAATCAAGCTAATTTATTTGCTCAGGTGGTTCATAAAAGACAACAATTATCTCCCTTGCACCATAGTTTCAATGAAAATGGGCGAAATTTGTGGGATTTTACATACATCTCTTCGATAACGAATTTGGAGCATATAGGTAGTAGAAGGGCAAGTTTATAGGCGGCCTTCCTGATTGGTCGAGAGGGAGGGGGGTCACGTGACCTGTGATCTCATTTTCACATTTGGCCAGGTCGACAGCACCATTTAGGCATGGGTGTGACATAGATTAAAATCTAGGTCATGCCAATTCCCATAGATGGTCAGGTGGGCGTGGTATAATATGCAAATGATATGACGTCACATGTCACGTGACCACCCCACCCACCCCTCTCGACCAATCAGAAAGGCCACCTATATCATCGCCATTTCATTGGTTATAGTTGTGGAGTCACATGCTGATGATTGACCAGTGCAAGGCATGAAGATGTTAGTGGGCGGGACCTAGTGGCAGCTGTAGGCAAATCAGCTTGGCTGTTTATATCATTGCACGGATTAGGTGGCACCATCTACACTAATCATAGGGCCTAATAAGTGTAATAAGCATTTGTCAGCTGTCGACCAATCAACTTGGTCACTTATACCATCACCCTGGTCAAGTCACATGATGCCAGCTATGCTCATTACCGGGCCTAGTGACCGGTGAAAGGGGCATGGCCTAATTCAAATCATCAAACTCTCGGTCAATTAGCTTGGCTGCTTATGCTATCATCCTAAGGCAGGTCAGGTTATGGGAAACCATCTTCCTTGGTGGCAAGTGATAATTACCCATGAAAGATCAGTGCCTAAGACCTGGGCCACTGCCTTTGTCAGATCTATTGATATCGAGGGTCGAGGTTTGAAAAAGCTTTTAGATAGACTGTGCACTGTGTATTTCTACAAAGCCTATAATTCACTTGCCCAAGGCCGGGGCTGACTAAGCTTGACTGTGCTAAAGGAAGGCTTTTAACGGGTCCAAATGGCCTCAGACTCTAAGTTTAACCTTATGGGGAAAAATACAAAATTAAGCAAGTTCTTACGATTTGCTAAAATGCGAGTCTGTAAAGGCGAGCCTTGGATTGAAAAATAAAGATAATTTTAACTTGAAGCTACAAGTCTGAGACAAAAAAAAATCAAAAGCTTACTAAAATACCCACCACAAAGCTCAGTGTTATACCGGAGCCCTTCTACATTTAGCCAACCAAATCTTATGGCTACATTGTGCCCTTCTAATAATGTTGAGCCACTCAAGAAGTTTAACATGGTAAATGGAGTGGGGGCAATACTGAAATCTGGGTGCTTTTTCCACAGCCTATGTCACGATATGCTTTTGAGTCTATATGAGCATGTATGCTGCACATGTTTCAAAATACTATGACAATATCCATGACTACAGCACCAATATAGCCCAAGCCACCCTACCCATACCTATCCAGAGCAATACACATCTATTTCCATCCCCAATAGCCATCCAATACACATGCACACATTATGGCACCCACTGCTACTAGACGACACCTCTCGTTATAGCCACGCATACCAATTACACACACACGTATGCATGCACACACACGGGCATGCACGCACGCACGCACACATGCACACATGCACACATGCACACACGCACGTACACACGCACGCACACACACACGCACGCACGCACGTACGCACGCACGCACGCACGCACGCACGCACGCACGCACGCACGCACGCACGCACGCACGCATGCACGCACGCACACAGGCAGGCAGGCAGGCAGGCAGACAGACATACACACACACACACACACACACATACATGAATGCACACACGCACATAGCCCACTGTGGCCCCCTGGCGTGGTGTACTGGCATTGTGTCCTGGTCTATCATACCAGCCTAATCTACAAGCTTGCTTGCCTATATAGTGAACTAGCATATTCTACAAACGTAACCTACTGGCCTAGACTAAAGCCTACTGGTTTAGTCCATTTCCAGTCTAGCTAATTGGGCTAGTGTACTAGCATAACCTGTTATCATATCCGACTAAGCTGATGACATTGCATACTAGACTACTGGCATAGCTTATCTAATTACTATGTTAGTCTATTACCCTAGACCATTAGTCCGCTAGTCTATACTACTAGCCACAAAATACAGACCTAGAATAACCGACTAGCCAACTGGCCTAGCCTACCAACTGAATATACTGGCCTACTGGTCTAAATTACTGACCCACCGGCCAAATGTATAAACCTAGTCCCCTTGTATACTGGTATAGCATTCTATCCTAATGGGATTCAATGATGGTTAGCCTATTAGACTATACTACTAACATGTTTGCTGGGCTAACCTACCGACATAGTGGTTTCACATACTAGCCTACTGTCTTAGCCTACCAGCCTAACCTAGCCTACTGATTGGTAACATCTGCTGCTACCTTATGCCTATGCCTAGACTAACCAACTAATATACTGACCTATCCTACTGGCATAAGCTACTAGCCTACTGGCATAATCTACTAGTCTACTTGGTCTGGCCAACTAGCATACTCTGCGTACCCTACTAGGTTAACCTGTGAGCAGGCGGATGGGGCTGGCTTACATGACTAACCTACTGGCATATGACTCTTTCTTAGCCTACTGTCCGAATGTGAGTATGACTAGGGTGGCTCTAGGGCTGAGGTAACTATGGGATAGGGGGTGGGGGTTGCTATGGGCTAGGTAGCTAGGATAGATGTGGTGATCCGTATATGGGTACCTATATGCTTAGCTATGCAGTAGGTGTGGCTATGGGAACTAGTTGATATGTGGTGGTAGGAGTAGCTATAGGTTTTGAGTGGCTATAATGTATGGATAGATATGGGTCAGGTAGTGAGTGTGGGGGGGGGGGTATGGTAGCCATTGGGGCATAGGTATTGATAGATATGTATGTAGCTATGGCCAGGGAAGATATGCGGGTAGGGCTAGTATTGGGAAAGGGCTGCAAAGTTGTGGCAGGGGTAGCTGTGTGGATACGATGTGATAGCCGCAGCTAATCATACTGCTACACTATAAGTAACCCATACCACAAAAGCTACCCATACACCTGTAAGCATATCTAACACTGCCAAATAGATACTTCTACCACTACACACACGCACGCATGCATGTACGCACACAGCATGCACGCCCACATATATAGATAGATACACATACCCTACAGTCAAAGATAATCGTCTCATACACCATAATTACATATTCATACACCCATAGCTAACCATATGAATAAACCTCTGCTAACCCTATCGGCGTATGAATAGGTTACATATATGCACCATTTATGCAAATATTGCCCGAGTATATATCTACCCATGATCCTATGTTAATACCCACACTCAACAAAAAAATGAAATGCCAACATACCAACCATAAGCTATAAGTGCATATCTATAGCAGCCAAGTTCATAATTATGCATCCAAACCATGTACCTCTAGTCACCAACCACACATGTATGCAGACATGCACATACATAGGGTGGGTCAGTGTGAGATGGTGTCTGGTGAGGCTGGGTAGTATGATAGGCTAGGTCACTAGGCATGTAGACTAAGCCAGACTATTGACATAGCCCATGATAATTTGATAGGCGAGTAGACTAGGCCAAGCTAGAAATTATAAAATGGTTTGAAAACATCAAAGGCCATAGGACCAGACAAAATACATCTGCGAATACTGAAAGAACTGTCAACAAAACTGTCAGACACACTATCACATTTTTAGCAGTCCTTAGACAAATGAGTTATCCCAAATGAATGGAAATCAGCAAACATTTGTCCTTTATATAAAAAAGGTGACCGGTCTTTACTAAGTAATTATAGATTTGTTTCCCTCACATGCATTTGCTGTAAGGTGCTGGAACACATCATCTGTTCTAATTTAATGAGCCATTAAATAAAATAACATCCTAACTCACAGATAACATGCATTCTGAAAAGTTCACAGTTGTGAAACTCAAGTAATTAATATCATCAATGATTGGGCTTCATCCATTGATAAACGGAAACAAGTGGACATTCTCGTCTTTGAAAATGCTTTTGATACTGTTCCACATGAACTTTTGAAATCTAAATTGTACAAATATGGTGTGTTAAAAAACATACTAAATTGGATTGACTCATTTCTAACAGGTTATAGTAGTTAATGGTGCCAAAACAAACGTTGCTGACGTTGTGTCTGGATTACCTCAAGGAAGTGTTCTAGGCCCGTTACTGTTTTCAGTCCACAAACATGATATAGTCAAGGCCATTTCCTCAGAGATCAGGCTATTCGCTTATGATTGTGTATGCTACCAGGAAATTGAGGATGCCAAGGACTGTGAGGTACTCCCACAGGACATAAACATGCTAAGTAACTGGGCTTCAATGAGTGTCCGATATATGATTCACCATCCCAGGGAAATGGGTGTGCGTGTGCGTGTGCGTGTATGTGCGTGTATGTGCGTGCGTGCGTGTATGTGCGTGCGTGCGTGTATGTGCGTGCGTGTGCGTGTGTGTGTGTGTGTGTGCGTGTGTGTGTGTGTGTGTGTGTGTGTGTGTGTGTGTGTGTGTGTGTGTGTGTGTGTGTGTGTGTGTGTGTGTGTGTGTGTGTGTGTGTGTGTGTGTGTGTGTGTGTGTGTGTGTGTGTGTGTGTGTGTGTGTGTGTGTGTGTGTGTGTGTGTGTGTGTGTGTGTGTGTGTGTGTGTGTGTGTGTGTGTGTGTGTGTGTGTGTGTGTGTGTGTGTGTGTGTGTGTGTGTGTGTGTGTGTGTGTGTGTGTGTGTGTGTGTGTGTGTGTGTGTGTGTGTGTGTGTGTGTGTGTGTGTGTGTGTGTGTGTGTGTGTGTGTGTGTGTGTGTGTGTGTGTGTGTGTGTGTGTGTGTGTGTGTGTGTGTGTGTGTGTGTGTGTGTGTGTGTGTGTGTGTGTGTGTGTGTGTGTGTGTGTGTGTGTGTGTGTGTGTGTGTGTGTGTGTGTGTGTGTGTGTGTGTGTGTGTGTGTGTGTGTGTGTGTGTGTGTGTGTGTGTGTGTGTGTGTGTGTGTGTGTGTGTGTGTGTGTGTGTGTGTGTGTGTGTGTGTGTGTGTGTGTGTGTGTGTGTGTGTGTGTGTGTGTGTGTGTGTGTGTGTGTGTGTGTGTGTGTGTGTGTGTGTGTGTGTGTGTGTGTGTGTGTGTGTGTGTGTGTGTGTGTGTGTGTGTGTGTGTGTGTGTGTGTGTGTGTGTGTGTGTGTGTGTGTGTGTGTGTGTGTGTGCATCAAACAGAAGTCCTCCTCAGGAGGAGAAATGTAAAGTTGTCAACTCACGGAGGCCATTTCCTGCATTCTATGTGATAATGTTCATCTTTTCTTTGTTTTAAATTAAAGATATTTTCATTTAAAGTGTACTCTATAGGCTAGGTATGATGTAAGCAATATTCTCTTCAATATAAAAAAATATGATTACTTTAGATTTGGAAAAAGGGAGGAAATTGAGTCACGCTCTATCGACAGACACCTTGCCCCGAGACAGTGACACCTCCTTCCAACACCGTGACCCCCATTCTCCTCATCACTCATATTTAAAAATGATTTTCTTGAGTGCCCAATTAAAAAAAATGTAGGAGTAACCAACAATTGCATAATTATGCAGCACATCGTGGTGGGCAGGGAGAATTGCTGACTTAGTTTCTTAATTTTCATATTTATTTTTGTCATAATGAATCCTTCTATTGCCGATGCAAAGAAAATATGCCTAATGCGCTATAAATTTATCAGCATTATTTTCTACTCATATGCTACCCCTCGTCTTACTTGAAGAAGTTCAATCTGCCTCCTTCATCAGCAATTCTCCAGACATTCTGTATCCCACCTACTGCCATTGTCCCCTGAAATCAGGTGGCATTACCATTTTCAGCAACAGCAGAATAATAATCATGTAGAAATGAGTCAGTCAGCCTGCCCGCCAGCCAGCTAGCCAGCCAGCCAGCCAGTAACACTAGCAGAAGCAGTAGCAGTGGTACTAGCAGTAGCAGCAGCAGCAGCAGCAGCAGCAGCAGTAGCAATAGCAGCAGAAGCAGCAGCAGCAGTAGCATCAGTAGTACTAGTAGCAGTAGTAGTAGTAGTAGTAGTAGTAGTAGTAGTAGTAGTAGTAGTAGTAGTAGTAGTAGTAGTAGTAGTGACGGTAGTGGAAGGAGGAGGAGGAGGAGGAGGAGGAGGAGAGGGGCAGTGGCAATGGAAGTGGTGATGGTTCTGGTAATGGTAGCAGTAGCAGTAGCAGTAGCAGTAGCAGTAGTAGCAGCAACAGCAGCAGTAGCAGTAGCAATAGTAGTAGTAGTAGTAGTAGTAGTAGTAGTAGTAGTAGTAGTAGTAGTAGTAGTAGTAGTAGTAGTAGTTGCTGTTGTCGTTGTCGTTGTCATTGTCGTTGTTGTTGTCGTTGTTGTTGTTGTTGTTCATTTTTTTTTTGTTGTACCTTAATTATTAATGCGAACATCCCTGTCACCATTACTACTATTTGGAAAGCATCGGCCCAAATCACAGCTTTGATTCCACCCTATAAGCAACAAAGCAGCACAAATGATGAAAGCATTTATGCTCCACCCAATTCTAACTAAGCACCACCCATGCTTTGTTCATGTTGGGATCAGTCACACCCTGAATTGCCAGAATCCTAATATCAAGCTAACTATACACTTAAACTGCCAAGTGTATAATTTGGATGATTTTATTTAATTTAATAAATGTTGTGTTGAATATTTTGAAACTAATTTGACTTGGTGCTGTTGCTGCCTATGGCAGCATCAGTACACGGTCAAATTAGTTCCAAAATTTTAATTACACTATTTATGTAAATCCTACACTTGACAGGCTAGATACGTCTTTCATTACGCATTTTGATTATTGCCTCACGCTACATGTGATGTGTTTGTTTATGATGGCATATACTTGATTAAGTGACAGATTGGATCTATCCATTGATGATTAATTGGGTGGTCAGTCGGTCAAATCGTTGGTAGCAGAAATGATAGTCGTTACCAAAGTAGCAATTGGCTCTACTGGATTGTATGTATATTGAGTGCAACAGAAAGTCAGAGCCAGTCAGTCCTTCCTGGAATGTCCCATGAGCAGAAACCAGACATTCGTATATACGCATTATGGATCCATGCGCACCTCCTCACCACCTGGTTGCTAGGAGGGTGGGGGTGTGTGTGTGTGTTAAAACGAATGGTGTACTCCCATTGCACTAATATGATATGCATATGTATGCTGGTGACCTATATGTCAGCGTGCTTATATTAGGTTAATTAAAATATATATGAATATTTGTTGTTTCCTTATTAATTCACTGATAGGAAACGTGTTTAGATATTTGCCTGTCATCCTAATGGGCATTTGTTGGCCACAAGAGTTCTGGTCAGAGATTTAAGAATTAGATGCTCAGTGTTTCCCACTGATATTTCGAGGGGAACATAAATTCTTCCCCAGTTCCACAGTTTTATCACGGCACTTCCAGAAGCTGTGCATGGCAGGTGACCAGTCGAGTACCTGATCAATTCTTATACCGTTTCCAATGGTACAACAGTGGGTCAAACTGAGGATCCAGACTGTTTTCGACATCGAAACAATTAGCTATTAGTCCAGTTGAATGACCAGTGAACCGGCCATCTTCAGTGGAAGCTGTAACTTCCACCAATTTCCAATTAGGAGATCTTCCTCAGATGGACGATGTGTTCTACTGCATCTGCAGAACTTATGCAGTGTTGTTGACACAGAATTATTATGATTGTATCAACAACACATCTTCATTGACCGAGGTCCGCCTTACATGTTAGTGCAGAAGAAATTTTCCAGACGTTTCATAATCAGTTGCTCAAGTTTCTGTGTTGAAAGCTTAAACCATGGAGCATTGCAAATGTAACTTCATAGTTCCTGTTTGTTCGTAGGCCACTGGAAGTATCGCTTCCCACATAAACTTTACTATCTTCTCACCAATGTCATAGCTGTATTGCCAGCCTCAGCATCAACCCAGATCCATTTTTGCCTCTGTGGATGTCTTTAAAATACTGAATACTTGATCCAGATCCCTGTTTCCATGTTCGTCCGTGGACCACTAGCGACATACTGTGAATTCCATTTGTTTCCGCAAGTGGAGAAATTGTTTTTCCACAAGCAGGGAAATTATGATGGTGTTATCCTGCATCAGTGTCCAGGCGTATTTCGGATTTCCACATCCACATTCGGATTCTAGAAACCTGAGTTCTTCGACTTCCAGTAATAGTTATGTAAAGCCATTGAATTCCTTGTGCATCTTATCATCATGTGCCTCTATAAAGGTGTCTTCTCAAATCGATTTCAGTTTTGAAGCCTTTGCAAGGTCCATTGCGTCCACAAGAATATTTCCAGCATTCCATTCCCTTTCATTTCCAGGGTTCCTTGAACTTATGTTCCCATGGAGATTTACCATTTGTTTGATGCCAATTTGTTGCCCAGTCTTACCACGTCATAAATGAACTTCATCTTAACTACACCCCTCCCTCCCGAGAACATTTATTTGATTGAACAATATTCCACGACACTGTTTAATAAATATTTTAATGGGACTATTATAATAGGATTATAATTATCACTCCAAATGTAAGTTTTTAACCTTCTATAATTAAGTTATAATATTATGTAACTAGAACAATTTAATATGCTGCAATGGAGTCAGTACTATTACAAAGTCAGCCCAATGTAATATAAGGAATGGGAATATGTTTTTTCACTTATAGAATTTTTAGGGCAATAATATTTTCCAAGACATTTATATAGTCATACTAAGGTTACTACCTTTTCACAGTTGTTTACATTTATGTATAAACCACTTATCGTCATCTTGGAACACATTTTCCACTTCTGCTCGCCAATAGCATAGAGTTTACCACTAGCGATAATCTAGAATAGACATATTCTTTAGGTTGTGTCACTTCTTATCGCTTGCCCTGTTGGGAGATCCATTGGATTTTTTCCAAATTAGTTGACCTATCCAACAAATAGATTGACTAACTCGAGGTACTAAGAATGTACTGGTGGACAGTCTTTTGTGAATCGATAATTGAAGCAGAGTCTGATGGAGAAGATGCAGACTAATGCGATCGATTGAAATGTTTCCATATTACCTGTATCAATTGAGGTACAGACTTCTCAGTAGAAGAGAGGCGAGCTGCCACCACCACCACCCTCAAAAGAAGTTCACACATAAGGTGTGGACATCTTTTGTGTAATGATTTCTTTTGTGGGGATAGTTTTCTGAAAATCGCTAGTCATGGAGTTCGAAGATAGATCGATCCCAACACGATCGAGATGTGGGTGGAGCTTAGCTAGAGATGGGCAGGGCATGGCTAAAAATGGAAAGGGCCATTATCATGCTGCGGGCAATTGGATATTCCGTTAGAATCACTTAATAGACCATCAAGTTGTACAAATTGTATCTCTTTACTATTTAATAAACATTATGTTGAATACTTTGAAATTTATTTGATTCGGCGTTGTTGCCACCATAAGCAGTAACATCACCCAGTGAAATTAGTTTCAAAATATTCAATAGCTTACCCATGCAGTTTTCTGGTAATAGAGCTTCACAGAGTGCATAGATTGCTTGATCCCAACTTGGACAAAGCATGCGTGGCTCTTAGGTAGAGCTGGAAGGAACATAGCTAAAACTGGATTCCTCCATTGACCGGAAATTAACTTAACTCCAATGATAACATGAGGGATTCCATTATAATCGCTTAATAGTCCAGCAAGTTGTACGAATTGTATGTTTACTGTTTAACAAACATTATGTTGAATGCTTTGAAATTAATTAAACTTGGCATTGTTGCTGCCATAAGCTGTAACATCGCCCCATCAAATTAATTTCAAAATACTCAACATAATGTGTGGACGTGCACTCGCATCTAACACTGTAGAGGGGAGCTGGCCCCTACAAAAGAAATCATTGCACAAATGATTTCCATTAACCTTGTCAATCATCATTACACGATAGGACACTAAGAGTCTTATCGGATGACTGGAGTAACATGATTTAATGAGGGGATGCCCCATACTCTACCTCTAACATCCATTCAGAATAGAGAAGAGCTGGCCCCCACAAAGGAATTTCACACCTACCCTCTACATCTAACATCCAATCAGCATAGAGAAGAGCTGGCCCTCACAAAATAAATCTTTGCACAAAATATTTTCACACCTTAGGTGTGCATGTCTTTTGTGGGAACCTAGCTCGCCTCTCTTCTACTCACCTCAAGGTAAACTCCATCGGTCCATATGAACAAGACCTTTAGCTTGTGATTGTGACAGAATGTTTTCAGTCTACAGGTATTTTGGCCAATAAAGAGTATTTGCAGTCGTCTATCATATTTGGCTACTGTCATGTAAAGGAATCATTTAATATCTTAGGCTGATATTATTGTAACTTGTTGGCAGTCCTTGTCAAACTACGACGTCATCAGCAGGCGTAAATACTCCATAACCACCCGCCAATGACCTCAATGGTGGAAAAAACCATAGCTAGATGATAACTGTCTGTAAAGACCGTTGAAAATCATAGCTGGTTTATGGAGGTAAAAAGTATACAGAATGAGAACTGGAAATCCCTCATTAAGAAAGGTATTTAAATGTACTGGAAGTATGAACAGCATTACCATAGTATAGTTCACTGATGTACCTGAATGAAATAGCATTTATTCCAGGAAAACTGCATCCTGTACTTACAAGCTGACTGCTTTTCCGAAAGAGATGCAGCACACATGTTGACCAAATCGAAATGTCTCACTGGACTGCACGTACTGCATGAGAGTTGAAGGAGATTTCAAAAGGAGATCATCAGCCCATTATAAGAATTATGTAAGCATTGGAACACTTTCTAATTAGATATCCAGCAGTGGAATCCATTAGGCAGTCACCTAATTCAATCTATCAACGCTTGTCTTCAGAAGTATTGCCACTTAGGTGTTAATGAATATTCAGCTCAAGAATATATACAACTTTTATTAGATTATAGAAGAATCATAGATCCAGACTTATTGAAGCCAATTATTTTCATTAATAGCATCTATGTTTGACCAAAATGTGGACAAGCCGGTTATAGAGATATGTAGCTCTAGAAAACCACTGCGACACACTTGTAGAAAACACTGCGCCACAGGAAAACCACTGTGCCACACTTTTGGAAACCACTGCGCCACACTTAACATAATTTTCATTTTCCTTGGGCCATTTTGCTCTTGCCAGATTGTACTGATATTGTGTTCCGAAAATGCACTCTAATTTTTATTATAGCATATTAATTGTGATTTATGCACACCTAATACTATCTGGCTATTAGACTGGAGGCATTTTAATGATCTAATCTTCTTGGGATTTCTTGAGGACTTTTTGGCGATATCTTTTCTGCAGAAAACTGCGATTTCTTGCTGGGTTTTTTATCTTGTGCTACCTTGCAGACTGCCATTGCCCACAACACGGTCGATCACAAGAATTCGTAAGAAATCGCAGGAATTAATGAAAAGGCCACCCCGGATTTCTGGGGTAAATAAATACAGAGGATATAGAGGCTGGTCTTGTTACCATTGAGCCAAACCCTGTTCTTTGATCCAGTTTCAAATGTGGCTTCCTAGTCTTTTTGGGGGGCATTTTTCCAGTCCAGTCCAGTCCAAATCCTATTCCAAATAATCTACTACAGCAAAGAACACTATCACCAAGGGAAGTTTTATCACAGAAACTATACACAAGCTGCACAAACTACATTACCAAATGATGCTGTAGAGGAAAGTTGGAAAGGATGCTGTATAGGAAAGTTGTATAGGAAAGCTGGACCCTTTTAGAGGAGGGGTGGGGGTGGGGCAGAAGTGGAAAATTCCATGCATTTCGTTGTGAAACATTGTGCATGCCCCGCATACAGTGCGAATGTTCTTGCAGTTTCTTGTGAATTCTAGCGGTTTCTGCAGAAATCCGCACAAATTTTGAACATGGTGAAAACCATGCGATGTCTGGCAGAGTATGAAACTGCAAGAAAAAACTGCAAGGACAGCACAAGAAGGGGGTTGCCCATTGTGGGGACACAGCACACCACAAGGGCTCTGCAAGGAAAACCACAAGAAACCACAGACTGTGGGCAGTAGGTTTTAGTCTAATGATCTGCATATATATTGCGACATTGTGATGCATAACATAGTCAGTCATACATGAGCTTCGCTACTCCAAGTCATTCCTCTATCTAGCTCAGATGGCAGAATCGATATATGTCAGTAGACATTTCCAGACATTCAATATCAACATGCATCGAAGAGCTACGTGGACACACTAGCCATAGTTACAAATGA
Organism: Chaetoderma sp. LZ-2023a; assembly: GCA_034401795.1. Classification (NCBI taxonomy): domain Eukaryota; kingdom Metazoa; phylum Mollusca; class Caudofoveata; order Chaetodermatida; family Chaetodermatidae; genus Chaetoderma; species Chaetoderma sp. LZ-2023a. Next base: position 19,756,887 of record CM067363.1, on the reverse strand, counting down.
CAGGACCTGGGAGAATATCGCTTTTAAAGCAGGCCCTCACCGAGTGTGCTTACTTTCCATTTTAGAAGTCATTTTCATAAGCTATGCAGCTTAAAGCAGTCATTTTCATAATCTGTACGTCTTAGCGAAGAAGAAAAATGAAACACTACTACTACTACTACTACTACTACTACTACTACTACTACTACTACTACTACTACTACTACTACTACAAAATGAAAATATCGGGCTTCAGTCGCACAAGTCGGGCCTAAAACGACCATAACATCCAAGAAAACAACATTATTGTTATATTGATGATTCACGGATGATGAGCAGGAAAATGAGGAGGGTGATAACATGGAGCATAAAGATAGGGATCATAGCAACAATGATGACGACGACAACGACGACGACGACGACGACGACGAAGACGACGATGGCGGTGGCAGCGTTGGTGACGACGATGATGATCTTACAATTGTGGTATAAAACACTGCTGCAAGCGCCACAACAAACACAGAGTTCCAGACAGGAAAGCCAGTGACAGCTTGAAGAGCTGTGGCAGGTCCGAACAGCACTACCCCCATGTACCAAGACTAGAATAAATATAGATAGAAGAATAGAAGGGCGACGTTATAGGTGGTGTTCCTGATTAGTCGAGAGGGCGATGACGTCATAAATATTCGAATTATGCCACACACCCTTTTTCCTGTCAGAAATACCCGAATTTGATTGCTCAAGAGCAAAATCTTTTGTCCTCTCGACAAATCAGATTTGAGTATTTTTGGCAGGATTCAAATGTTGATGAGGTCATCACGCACTCGACCAATTATCAGGTGTGAAGGTGTTAGGGGGCGTGGCCTAGGTCACGTAACAGTTGAAGGCCAATCAGCTTGATCGCTTATACCATCGCAATGGTCGGGCCACGTGATGACATCTATGCTCTTTCCAGGCTTAATGACTGTGAAATGGTGTGTCCACTGTAGACCAATCAGCTGGACTCCTTATACCATTGTTGATTTTCAGTGACGTAAATGGTTGCACATGCCAATGATTGACAGATGTAATGTGGTGTGAAACTGTTAGGGGGACGTAGCCTAGGTCATGTGACAGCTGTAGGACAACCAGGTTGGTCACTTATACCATCACAATGGTCGGGTCACGTGATGCCATCTATGATCGTTTCCAGGCTTAATGACCATGAAATGGTTTCTCAGCTGTAGATCAATCAGCTAGGCTGCTTATACCATCGCCCTGGACCCGTCGTTTGCGGACCTAATGACCCCATGAAAGAGCGGCGTGTCCTAAGTTGTGGGGTGGCCTAATGGAGCCATATCGATGCATTTATACTAATGCCAAGCCAACCTAATTCATGGTCATATCGGAGCATTTCTGCTTATGCCAAGCCAACTCAATTTATGGTCACTTCGGCGCCATTCTACTAATGTTGAGCCAACCAAATTTACGTCCATCAAAGTGCCCTGGTTTTGTAGAGTTACAATGTGTTCAGACAGGTTCTGTGTCATGCACATTTTGGTCTAATGATCCATAAAATGGGCATGTCTAAGGTCTGGGGACGTGGTCTAATGGATCCCATATCGTCGTGCTGCTAAGAGAGTCCATATCTGTGCTCTGTGGTTTGTGTTCAGCTTACTGTACGTCATCTATGCTCGTTGTCGGTCTAATAACCATGAAACCAGCATGGCCTAAGTCATGGGGTGTGCCTGAGGCCTGTGACGCCTGCTAAGCTTGTTGAAGGGACTAATGGCCTATGGTGAACATGACCACGCCCCACCCCCAGACCTTAGACCACACCCCTTGCATATGTTATTAGGTTGACAATGCACATGCCACAGGACATGGCTGAACATGTTGTAACTCTACAAAACCAGGGCACCGTGATGGACGTAAAATAAGTTGGCTCAACATTAGTAGAAGGGCACTGTGTGGCCGTAAATTCGTTTGGCTTGACATTATTAGAAGTGCACCAATATGGCAGTAAAGTAGGTTGGCTAGACATTAGTAGAAGGGCATCGATTGATCTGGCTCTATTAGGCCACCCCAACACCTTAGACCATGCCCATTTGTTCATGGGCCATTAGGCATGGTAATGAGCTAAGATGTGACCCGACCAGGGGATGGCATAAGCGGCCAAGCTGATTGGCCTACAACTGTCACGTGACCCAGGCCATGCCTCGCCTCCTAACACTTTTATGCCTCATTACACCTATCAATCATCAGCATGTGCCACCCATTTATATCTCCGAAAACCGGCGAAGATATAGGCGGCATGATGATTGGTCGAGAGGGTGATGACGCCATTAATATTTGAATCAGTCCACGCCCCTTTCCCCCGCCAAAACCCTCGAAGATGACTGGTCTAGAGACAACAAAGCACTTTGCTCTCGACCAATCAAGGTTTAAAATTATTGGCGGAAAAAAGGGCGTGACCTAATTCAAATATTTATTAAGTCATGACTAGCTCGAACAATCGACCTATTATGTCACCCTTCTACTTACAAGTTCTCTGAATTACTACTTGGTTCAGCCAACGATCTGTGTTTGCCCGCCGTACGCAAACATGCACCTACACATATAAGCATGCATGACACATGCATGCCTGCGCGCTCATACATACATACATGCACGCATATGCACATGCATACATACCAATGGATACACACTAACTGCGAATTAACGGATATAAATAATCAATTTCGTAGTGATCTATTTCTAGATTCTGGCCGGCCCAGTTCTACCGCCTACATTAATGGCAGAATCGATTTGAAACACTGAAACATAAATTTCAGAATCTAAATTTCAAGATCATTCAGGTGAGATGTTGAATATTTTGAAGCCAATTAGACTGCAGCTCTTGCTGTTGATAGCAGCAACAGCTCCCTGTTAAATAAATTTCAGAATATACAACAGAAAATTCATTAAATTGTAGGGCATACATTCATCAATTCATACGCATTCTTGACGAACTTTTCGACTTTTGTGACAGGGCTACATCATTTTGATTGTGCTGTCAGTTAACATGTAATATATTGGTTTATGACTTTAGATGCTTGACTGACTGATCGGATCCCTCTATTAGCGATATGCCTTATGGCAACTACAGAACAAAAAGCCAAACCAGGAATGGCTCTGGGGCACTCCCCGACGATTTTGAAATCTAGATGCTCTCCGATGTCATCTCCTGCATTTCCAGATGTAAATATGATCATCAGTTTGCTGTTAAATCATTCAATTTTAAGGTAGCAGACGCACGCACGCACGCACGAACGAACGATCGAACGAACGAACGAACGAACGAACGCACGCACGCACGCACGCACGCACGCACGCACGCACGCACGCACGCACGCACGCACGCACGTACGTACGTACGTACGTACGCACGAACGAACGAACGAACGCACGCACGCACGCACGCACGCACGCACGCACGCACGCACGCACGCACGCACGCACGCACGCACGCACGCACGCACGCACGCACGCACGCACGCACGCACGCACGCCACTCCACGCCACGCCACGTCACGCCACGCCACGCCACGCACGCACGCACGCACGCACGCACGCACGCACGCACGCACGCACGCACGCACGCACGCACGCACGCACGCACGCACGCACGCACGCACGCACGCACGCACGCACGCACGCACGCACGCACGCACGCACGCCACCAAGCAAGCAAGCAAGCAAGCAAGCAAGCAAGCAAGCAAGCAAGCGAGCAATCACGCACGCACGCATGCATGTACACACGAACGCGCACACGCACCCAATCACGCACTCACGCGCATTAATGATCATTAGAACCAACATGATCCGGATCATACAATCATCGGAAAAGAATGACCCCTGTATAAACATGGCCACGACAATGCAAACATGGTGGGGGGGGGGGGCGACACGTCACTCAAGTATCTGACGTCATATTCAAATACATCACAAATTAACTGACGACACAATCGTCAAAATGAGATAGGTCCGTCACTGCCACAAATTAAATGTATGAATTGCATGTATTTGTGAATATACAATTTAATAAACATTCTGCTGAATATTTTGAATGTAATTTGACACGGAGCTGTTGCTTCCATTGACAGCAACAGTTCCAGGGCAAATTAGTGTCAGAATATTTAACAGCTTACCCGTGTATTGTTACCTTGAAATTGCGATTCTGCGGATTCATTTATCAGAGTGTTAAACCTACAATTACTTCCAATAAGCTTACAATGTGGGTGGAGATTAGCATGAATGGGCGGGGCATAGCGAGACACTGATCAGTCAATTATACAATGACACGGGAATCAGCAGAAATATTATTGTTGTATATATGGTTTTTATTGACCAGCTTACGGTTACCTTCGGTCAAGGCAATAATACTACCACTTCGCAAATTCACACCTCCATCCCGTGTCATAATTTATGAGAATTATCTGGAAACTTACATTTGCCACGATTCCAAGAAATGAGGCGAATAAACGAACAGCTCGAGACTTGAATCGGTGCTCCAGGTACTGTGGAATTACGTAGAAAAAAAGAAAAATATTACTAATAGCTTTACAATTGTCAGACAGAGCGACGCCTAGAAGTTATTATCTGTTTTTAGAAGTCGACATTATGTTTTAACCCTCATAACACTCATATTAGCCAAAAGCGGCTTCTCCAGTTGTCTTGAGAGATGCTCATTTGCAGACCAAGAGAAGACTTTTTTGATAAATTACCGCTGACTGATAACCGAGCTAGACATTTCAGTGGTGAATAATATTCTCATCGTCTGAAAATAGACATTTTCTATGAGAAAATTATAAATTAACCCTTTAGTCATTATATCAGCAAAAACGGCCTCAGCAGTGGTCTTGAGAAATGTTCTCTTGCAGACCAAATGAAGACTACTTTTCAAAATTTACCACGGGAATGACTGGCTCGATAACCGAGCCAGTCATTCCAGTGATAAATTTTCTAAAATAGTCTTCTCTTGGTCTGCAAATAGACAATTTCTATGAGAAAATAGAAATTTTCTTGAATAAATTCGAGGGTTAAAGGGTTACGACCCATTTTAAAGCACTTAACCACCCAGTTGACGTCTTCTAGTAAGTGTTGAATCAGCCGAGTAAGCTTACAAATCAGATAGATAAATCAGCATTAATAAGAATCTAAATCATACAAAAGAGTTTTATTAAAATAATGATCCCATTATGATGCCGGTTACTGGGCCAGCACTTGGCCAACACAAAATCGAATTGGACTGATATTGGCCCATTACCGGCCTAACATACGTTATCAGCATTATATTTAACACGTGTTTCAATGTAATGAATTAATGGGCCACCATAATTCAGATTACATCCGGTTTGGAGGACTTAACTTAAGAGCTGATACTTATTGTCGCAATTTTTAACATACATTGAAAACGTTAATACTAAAACAAGTTAATAGGCAAATTAAGATTACGCATAGCGATCATAGCCTATACCCAAAAACATCATATTTTAATATAACCATTGATCGACCAATTAACAATGGCATCGCTGACAATGTGACGCCAGTATAATTGTAGCCTATCACAGTATATACGGCTTCCAGATCACATTGGACAATGGAGAAATCCAGTTTTCGCCATGCCCCGCGCCTCTCTAGCTAAGCCACACCCACACGTTACCCGCGAATCTCAATTACCAGAAGGTAATACAGGTAAGCTGTTGGATATTTCGAACCTAATTTGACTGGTTACTGTTGCTGCCCGTGGCGGCAGCAGCGCCCAGTCAAATTAGTTTGATAGATCGATAAACTGGTTTGCTCAATTGTCGATAGACCTTCAGTAGTATATCCGGAGTCAAAATGATACCACCTCAAAATGATTATTAATCTACGCACCGTAGACCGACAATCGCCGATTATTAATCTACGCGGCGGGGCCGCCGCCGTAGACCGACAATCGCCGATTATTAATCTACGTCCGAGTCAAAATGATACCACCTCAAAATGATACCACCTCAAACACATAAGGCTCGGCGTAGATATGGGGCAAAAGTTATCTACGTCACAGCCCGTCCTGGTAGAAATGTTTTGAACAAAAAAGTAATCCACGTCGCGAACCGTCCCGGTAGAAATGTTTTCGAACAAAAAGTTATCTACGTCGCAGCCCTCTCTACGCAAGGCAGGCCCCTACTGGGCGCTGATCGGCGATCCGTGGCCCCCACAGCTATCTCAAGCCCTGGGGCAGCCGATTGGCGATCTGTGCCCTCCACACTATCTATGTCGCAGCGCGTTATCTACGTCGTGGCGCGTTCTGGTAGATAACTTTTGCCCCAATTATTTATCTCGGCGCCTTCCGGTAGATACCTTTTTACCATCTACGTCACGCCGCGTCCCGGTAGAAATGTTTTCGAGCAAAAAGTTATCTACGTCGCCGGGCGTTCCGGTAACCGCTGAATTTGATCTCATTCCCGTGGCTGCGAATGGTGTGAATTTCCATTTAGAGCAACAACAGTGATATACCAGCTGATCGCCTTGGTCTGGACGTCCATTTAGAGACAAGCATACTCAGTGGTATACGGGCTGATCAAGCACACATAAAAGGTCTGAACGTCCATTTAGAGACAAGCATACTCAGTGGTATAGCTTGTGATCAAGCACGCATTACAGAGTCTGAACGTCCATTTAGAGACAAGCATACTCAGTGGTATAGCTTGTGATCAAGCATGCATTACAGGGACTGAACGTCCATTTAGAGACAAGCATACTCAGTGGTATATATACACCATGATTACTGTTGAACAGCTTCGCGCTATGGCAAGGCAATTCGGCCTTAGAGGCTACTCTAAGGCCAAGAAAGCCGACCTGCTCCAGATGATCGGACAGGCCTGCGCCGAGGAATTCATTGCTCGACTGAGACGATCAGTGAAGACGGGACGGTTTCCAGCGACCACCAGAGATGATCCTGAGAACTTCCACAAGAAAGCACAGCGGCGGTGGTAGCTTCATCAGTTGGATGAGGAGGTGATGGCTAGCTTACGAGCCAAAGCTGTAGCGACGCAGATGGCAGACCATCCAATGGAGTGCCTACCTGCCCTATGCAGGATCACTAAGCGAGTGATGGGGACGTCTGCACCATTAGCCCGGAGCATGAGGCGAGAGGATGAGCAGATTCTCAATGAGCGTCTGGGTGAGATGTAAAGTGAGGAGAGAGGAAGCCAGACAGTACGCTGGATGTTCTTCCAAGGCCTCAATGGAGACATTACAGGACAGATCATGGGTAAGATCCAGCAGACTGTCCAGAATGCCTTCTACCTCCGGTATACCCACACCTATCGCATCAGACACATCGAGGACGGTAGGGTGATGCTCTTCCACAAGAACGCTCCAGGGAGTCAGTGGCTGAACATGATAGGAGCAGCGCAGGACTGGGTGGCGGCAAGAGAGCAAGCCCGACTCGACCCCGACAACATCGATTGACCCAACACCAAGTGGGCTTTCGTCCGATCAATAAACGTTGAGTTCAGGCTGTCATCGACCGCCAACCTTTGCTTGGGACAGGACCGCTCCCAGACTGGCTACGACAGAAGAAGAGTATGGTGGCCTTGACACCTACAATGATAACATGTGTCTCTAGAGATGCCTAGCAGTGTATCAGGGGGCGAGACCTGATAGAAGTACTGCTCCTGCACGAGAGCTCGCTAGACAGTTCTACGGCGCCCGCGTACCTATGCCTGATGTTCCAAAAACCTCTATTGATCAGTTGGATAAGGTAGAGTTCTTCGCGAAGATCGGGATTCGCGTGTATGAACCAACCGAAGAGGCCACCTGGCACCTGATCAGGCAAGCAGCCCACTACCGGGACACTATGACCATTGGAGTGTACGACCACCATGCTTTCTATATCAAGAACATCTCCAAGCTGGCCCACACACTAGATTGCAGTCACTGTCAGCAGAGGTTCACAAAGGCCCCGAATCTTCAGCATCATGCTGACCATTGTACAAGCGGCAAAACAACCATAGAGTGCCCTGGGGAGAAGGTTGATGCACCACAGTCTGCATATGAGAAAGCCTTTTATCCACCCCAACCATCCAGTTCAGCGGCTACTCGTTGGGTCAGGTATGAGTCGAGAAACAGAGGTATACACATACACCATGTAGAGTGTGGGCACGGTGGCGAGCGTTGGATCAAGGGTGCTCCCGTAAATGGTTATGATCCGACTACCAACACCGTTTACCAGTTCCATGGCTATTTCTGGCATGGATGCCCTCAGCACCAGCAAGGCGAGGATGCTGAACAAAGATACCACAAGACAGTTCGGGGTAGAGGAGAAGCTGAGAGCATCTGGATGCACGCTTGTGGTACAGTGGGAGTGCTGTATAAAACGCTGTCCAAGCGTCCCTAAACGAGTTCGGACCGTCTCATACCCACACTTCATCGTCTATGACTTTGAGGCACTCCTAGATGGTGCCAAGACTCATCCTACGGAGACGCTCACGATTGAGAGTACCCACATACCGATCTCTGTGTCAGTCGGCTGCTCCTTGGAAGGCTCCACAAGTGAGCCAACTCACCTCTGCAATCCTGACCCAGAAGCTCTGATCAAGGCTTTCATGGATGAGATTACCAGGCGAGCACACAGAATCCGTACAGATGTCAGGGCACAGTTCATACCTTTAGACCTTGACAAGCTCCCAAAATCGGGTGGTGTGACCAAGTTCCGGTGCTAGGCCTCAACTCTGGCTGCTATGACCTAAACCTGATCAAGAAGCACTTTGTGGATGAGCTGACCAACAGTACTGGCACAGTGAAAGTAGCCAAGAAAGCGAACCAGACAATGTTCCTCATCACCCCAAGCTTAGGTTTCTCGATGTCTTGAACTACCTTGGCCCAAGAGTCTCCTACGAGGCATGGATCAACGCCTATGGGTGTACACAGCAGAAGAGCTGGTTCCCATATGAATGGTTCGACACACCCGAGAGGCTTAATTATCCCGGACTCCCCGACTACCCAGCGTGGTGGTCTAAGCTCAGGGTGGCTACCTCCTGAAGCTACCGGAGTGGAAACAGTGCAAACAGACATTCAGAGACCATGGAATGCGGATGTTTGCTGACTGGTTGTGATACTACAATAACTTGGACGTCAGCCCATTCATCGAAGCCCTAGAGCGGATGCGACAGTTCTACACAGACAGAGGTATAGACATTATCAAGGATGCTCTGTCCCTCACAGGAGTGTCTCTGCAGTATCTGCTTCGTAGAACCGCTCAAAACATGCCTGGTGTTAGCCTCCATGCCCCAAACAAGGAGGCATATGATATGCTGAAAGATACAGTTGTTGGTGGACCCAGCATTGTCTTCACTCGATACCACGAGGCAGGCGTGACTCGAATCCGTGGCGGTAAGGTCTGCGCACGTCTTCTAGGCTATGATGCTAATGCCCTGTACTTGTCTACGATGGCTAAAGAGATGCCATGTGGTAAGGAGCCAGTAAGGCAGTGGTCCGGTGCTAGCGACGTAGCATGATTTAAGAAGGATCTGCTGGCTGACCACTGGTTTGGTTTCGCTGAAGTGGACATAGAGGTTCCTAAGGCACTGTGGGCGAGGTTCGAGGAAATGCCACCTCTCTTCTACAACATAGAGATTCCAGCTGAGGCAGTATCTGTTGAGATGCTCACATACCTAGAGGAAACAGGTAGGAAACGTCCCACAACCAGTAAACTAGTCGGCACAGTCTCAGCCAAGAGGAAGCTGTTGTATGCACCGTCACTCAAGTGGTACCTCGCCCATGGGCTAGAGATCACTGCTGTATACCGCACCATATACTATGAGGCCAAGCGCCCATTCGAGTGGTTCGTGGAGAATGTTACAGAGGCCCGCCGCTCGGGAGATGTAGATAAGAGCAAAGCGCTCTTGGCAGATCTCTTCAAACTCCTCGGCAACAGTGCCTATGGAAAGCTCATCGAGGCTCTAGAGCGTCACAGCAACACGACCTTCACCAAGGATGAACGGGCAGTAGATAGAGCCCTCCGCAGTGCATGGTTCGAGGATCTCGAGGAGGTCGGTGAGTCCAACGAGGTCCAGAGTCGCAAGGACAAAATCACCATTCGTCGCCCCTTCCAGGTGGGGATAGCTGTATACGAGCTCGTGAAGCTGAGGATGCTGGAGTTCTACTACGACTTCCTGGAACACTATGTGCCTCGTGACAGCTTCGAGTACATCCAGATGGACACAGACTCTGCATACATCGCAATAGCTGCCTCCAGCCTCGACGAAGTCATTCGCCCTGAGATGCGAGCAGAGTATGAGGCTCATAAGCGGGAGTGGCTAGCTTGGGACAAGTGGTCTGGACGGACTCCGGGACTGTTCAAGCTCAAGTTCGAAGGCAACCGTGGTATCGCTCTCTGTTCCAAGTGCTACTACGTGGAGAGCCTCGCTGGGAAGGTAAAATGCTCAGCCAAGGGTATGTCTAAGCGTCAGAACGATGTCTCTTGGCATAGGTTCTTCAGTGCCCTAAACGGTGGTGTGGACAGAGCTACAAACCGAGGCCTACGCATGCGCATCAGGGCATGGTGACGTATGAACAGGAAAAACTCGGTCTCTCAGCCTACTATGATAAGCAGCATGTGTTGCCAGATGGTGTCCATACCGAGCCAATCGAGTACCATATCCCTCAGGCTCCTGGCGACGGTGGCAGCTGTGTGTCTGGAGGGACCACCTGAAGCTCCTCCCGAACAAACGGACGTTTGTGCCAGATAGTACAGCGTAGGCTGCCCCTCCATCTCGACATACCTGTCAAGTCTGTGGACATCCAGCGACCAGTTAGGATCTGTTGCACGTCGTTGCGCACCTTCCAACTCACCAGGTTCATACATGTACCGAACCAGAGCATAAGATGGAAGGCACACCTGTTCCTTGTCTGCTCCTCCGGAAGGTTGGGCAACAGAGGATTGTTGGATAGCCTCTACTGGCTTCTTACCAGTTAACTGAGTTACCTCAGTATTGGATCGCTCTACCACCATGGGCAAACCTTTCACCCACACCCTGGACCGCTCTCCAGCCTGTGCCATCTCCTGGGCATATTGGTTTGCAAACAGTCTTTCTGCTAGTGTCCAATTCCACCGCTCGACGATTGCCTGGGCACGGTGGTGACCAACTTCACCTCGTCTAATCGCCACACCATGTTTCCTCATGAGGGCCAAGGTCTCGCCTCTGAACTCCTTACCCTCATCCACCTGCAACAATTCTGGCCACTGGAGGGGATTTTCCGGATCTTCGTAGACACCCTGGAATACCTGGGCCACCTGACCAGCTGACTTGTCTGTGAGCGGTGCTGCAGCCTTGTACCTGCTGGCGACATCGACGATGGTGAGGGCATACTTGTAGGTCTTACGACCAACCGAGTCGTGTGGAAGGAATAGAACATCTGCCTGGTGAACTCTATTCAGGACAGTTTCATCGAAATGGGCATGCCTGATGTGCCGTGGACGAGGTCTGTATATCTGCCACATCGCCTGGCCGCTGAGCCACTGGCTAACTGTCTCCAATGTGAAGTTGTGGCCCTTGCGACGTACAGCCTCGAGTAGTTGGTGGGCTCACGGTAATATCCACCAGGCTGATAGTAGAGTTCCTCAAGAAAGATGGTTCCCCCGGATTTCATCACTGACGTCCACTCCCATCCTGTCATGCATGGCCTGGGTGAGGGTATCACTGACGTCCACTCCCGTCCTGTCACGCACGGCCTGGGCAAACTGTACACAGGCGAACAGAAGACCGTTATGCATTGGACTATCACTGAAGACCTCCTCAAACACCTCTGTACACCTGCATCTAGTCTCTGCTGGATCCTCGCTGAATGGTAGCTTATCGACTAACCCTCGGAAGCTAAGTGTTTTGACCAGGTCGTACAGAGACGCCATCTATATATAAATAGTATGGCTTAAATGTTCGGCGGCGCAGATGGCCGCAAGTGCCATGGCAACGTACGGTAGCCAAGGGCCTGTGACTCCTAAGAACGTACCTACTCCTGAGGCGATGGTTGGTATGGCTTCAGAAATCTTCTCCACACCATGGAGAGCACTGTTGGCGATCTTGTGGACCGTCTCGCCCGCTTTCGTTGTGAACAGAGCGATCAGAGCCCCACCTGCTGCCAGCGGACCAATAGAACCTTTTACGTAAGTGCGATAGATTCCTTTCGCTCTGTGTATTAGCTTGCTGGATTCGGGCTCTACATCATCACCTGCGGTCTCCGCTACATCGTAGTCGTCTGCATCATAATCCTCCTCATCATAGTCCTCGTCATCTATATCCTCGACTGGATCTTCATAAGCCTCTGGTTCATACATATCCGTCGCCAGCTATATAGTAGCTTTAAACTGTAGTCTATAGCATGGCCTCCGCAATCTTGAATGCGGGCATGTTTGCCTTAGCAAACTGGGGACTCAGCTTCGCCGACAAGAAGGCGGCAGAGGTCGAGCGTAAGCGTCATAACCAGGTGATGGAGAAGCTGTCTAAGGAGAAGTTTGAGTACAGCAAAGCACTCAAGCATATGCACCAGAGGGAGGCACGCCGACGACAACTCCGAGCTCAGGCCAACCAGAACCTCAAAGAGGCAGATGAGAGTGTCGATGAGTACTACGAGGCTGTAAAGATATCTCAGCCAACGCTCGACTATGAAGCATCAACAGATCAGAAGACAGCAGAGCTTATAGTAGTGGTGGCAGATGCAGCTGTGACGACAGGAGTCGTGCTCTATGCACGCTCAAGCTGAATACCTGATGTGTTCGACACGCATACCTTAGCATAGGCAAAGTAAAGTACCGTCACGCCTAATGAGCGAGTCCCAGCTATGAGGTTTCCGATGTTGAAGCTGCGCCGGTTGCCTTGATTTGGTGGGATGTTCCTGCCCCCGATGTGGTGACGGCCCTCGAGTGCTGACTCGAGGTCATCGCTTCCACAGGCTAGTCGCAGAAGTGCATATGACTTTTCTGTCTGTAGAGTTGGCAGTCAGCCAGCTCGCGTACCTCACCAAGAACATTGGTCCCAGCAACCACAAGCTTGAAGTCGTCTAGCTTATCCACCTGCTTGATGTCTCCTCCATTCTGAACCAGGACCACAACAGCGACACAGTCCGATGCACCATGATGCAATGTCAGCTCTACCCATTGGTTAACTGTGGCTTGGACCTGCTGATGCTCTCGCCCCACATGCACGATCCACTGTTTGGAACCCGTTTGCTTCAGTGCCTGCTCATTCTCGTAATGCCAGACATGAAGTCTTGGAGCATTCTCATCATCACATCTGCGAGCTGCTCAGTGTACACCTGGAGGAACAGCCTATCCTGCATGGCAGCCGGATTCACGTGTGTGTTCTCGAGGAGGGTGAAGAGTGGAACTGCCACAGGCATCTCGACACCTACCTGTAGTTCGAATTCCGTGAACCCCTCACTGCACCCCACAGCATAGTACCCCTTTCCCTTTGCATAGATGGTTGGTTCACGAGCCAGCGGACCTATGACTCGGTACTCATCATTCACAAAGGTGGTGTCCATGGTGCTGTTGCTCTGCACGATCTCCCACCTTGTGGATATCGGATTGTCGTACGGGGAGTCATGACCCCGGGGACATCTTATATTTGCAGGATAAGACCCCAGTGACCCAGTGAAATTATTGTATTTGTGAATACCAGATGAGTTAATGAACGGATAACTGGATGCATCAACAGGGGCATCAGTCGATGCGAAACTGAGGCGAAACTATAGCCGAAATATTGAGTGAAATTGGATAGAATGGAGAAGGACCTAGGGTTGTGAGTTGATGGTATCTGGCGGTAATTAAAAGATGAAAGTTGTTGCTGTAGCAGCGGCACAACCTTTTATAGTATTCAACAGAAGTTGTGACCAATAGTTTCCAAATATTCAAGCAGGAGCGTCGGTAGGGTGCTACGGATAGAGTACGGGTAGCATAAGCTGGATGACTCATAGAAATGACGTAGTGACCGACTTACCGTGGGACCGTGATAATGGTAACCGAGTTTCTGTAAAAGCGACCAACAGCACCAGATGCTGGTGAGTCAGGCGGGCCATATGGTCACTACGTCACCGCTACGTCACAGCACCCTTGTAAAATGCAGGCACAAGCCTAATGAGCAAGGGGTCGGACAGGGATGTGGTAACGTCCGGCGCCAGGTAGAGTAGAAAACGAGACAAAAAACTGACAGAGGACGTCCGTCAATTAAGCCATTAAGCTTGAGATTAGGAATGGTTGCCAAAGCAAAATCCATTATTGAGACCGAAATCCGACAGATCCCATCACTCAAGTACTACTTTGCCAATGTTCAGGTCTATCTTCGGAGTATGCAAATGGCCGGAATGGATTGGTCAAAAGTTTTATAAGAGTAGTAAGCAAAACGAGGCAAAGCGGGGCCTCCAAGGGTGGGGTGTAACAACCCGAACATGACCGTGACATGGCGAAGCAGTACATAAGGGGAACTTTCAGATTTGATCGAGAGTCCGAAAATTATTGCGCTTAGGTAAACCTAGCCTCGAATTCGTATAGTTCTGTGGAACTGAATTTGTCGAAATTCACACAAGTTCTTGGTGAATGACTTTAAGTAGCCAAGAACAGTATTTGATAAAAGTGATTTAGCGAATCGTGAAAAGCAACTTTTAGAGGGTAGAGTAACCAGTATTCGTATTGTACAAAAGTCAGTACTTCTTTGCTCAAAGTATTTTGGTGGTAGTATAAGCCACTCATAGTTGATAGGGAGATATATCGGTGGTAGTATAAGCCACCCATAATTGATAGTGAAGTATATATAGTAAGGTTAGTAAAATAAAATCATCACTTCGATATCCTCGAAGCAAGAGTTTGAGTTGTTGCATAATTCTGGAAGCGACGGAAGACCACCGTCACGAACCACCAACTTCTATACCAGTCAGATCAGGCCCAGATACGAACATAAATATCGTGATTCTCATCTACACACGAGGCGAGCTCGTATCGACCACTTTCCTCGTCGGTAAGACCGGTTGTTGCAGCAACCACACATACAGGCCTTACCGCCGTGGGAAGCGAAGCGTTAATAAGTAAGAAGATAGATAATAGAAAACTTCAGTGGCTCCGTCTGCCAGGATTTTTGTTTCCAGGATTGGACAAACTGTGAAAACCGTGAGTAAAAAGTTGTATGGCCCAACCACTGAGAGAGCGACCCGCCAACGTAGTATTAAGAGACCTCGCGGACCGGGTAAAAGTTTTTATAGAGAGAGCCCGGTTAACAGAGACAACGAGGGTCATCCAACATAGAGAGTATAGCAACAGCACCATAATCAAAATAACGACCGAAATAGACTGTCCTGAGCAACCAAGACTAGCAAATGTTACCATTACGTTAGAATATCGCTAGCGAAATGGCAGACCCGCAGGAACCCCCTACCGTGACCCTGCCTGGCATCGACCGACATGTCGAGCTACGTCCTGAAACAGTGGCAGCCATGCGAGAGATGGGGACAGCAATGGCGGGGACCATAGTACAGGGCGGGGACTGGCGCGAGACCGAGAGAGTGTATAGGCGTGAGATCCGCGACACCATAAGTCGCATCCAACCATGTGATGGGGTGGTCCCAGAGGAGGTGAGGAACTCTCTAGACGAAACTAGGAGGGCGTGGATCGCCAACGACGGGCGGCTTGAGGGCATACCTGTGTATGTCATCACCAGAGCGGCCCGGGGACCATTGGCCAGGGCAATAGACAGATTTCTAGTGGGAAAGGTGAGGGAGAACGTCACCTTTGACCAGTTCCAGGACTATATTACCCGGAACTTCGTGTCGGCGAATGAGGGGGAAAGAATCAAATATGATTTAGAAGGAACTCGTCAGAGAAGAGGTGAAACGATAGTCATCTTCAACAGGCGATACCTAGAAGCAAGCGTACGAGCCTACCCCGAAGCGAACGAAGATAATCGCCGCACCGTGTTGGGGATATATCTACATGCCCTGACAGATCGCAGCTTGAGCAAGCACATCATTAGAAAAGGGACGACCACACTGGCGCGAGCAGTGGAAATCGCAGAAGAAGATGAGACCTGCAATGACCTGCTGAAAGCAATGAAAATCGAAGGGGGAAAGCGGGAAGAGCAAATGGAGATCGACATAGTTAATTCGGTGGAGAAGGCGGAATTATGGAAGATACTGGAGGGTCTGAAGCGACAGGTTGGACAACAAACAAATGTCGTCGAGAAACTTGTAGCCATGGTAAACGATCTGCAACTGCGGAATGATCTTCCGGCACCTGTGACGAGAAGGACACCACCACCCCGAAAGGGAGCAACCCCGCCACCCAAGCAAGTTAATTCGGGAGCAGGACGCCAGTCGCCTAGAGGCGCGGCGGGCATAACCTGCTACAATTGTGGTCAAGTCGGGCACTACAAGAGCAACTGCCGTCAGGCGCCCCAACCCGCACGAGATACCCCCAGAAAAACCATAGTGCGACCGAGACCCCAGAGACCACCCACGACGTGCTTTAGTTGTGGGCAGGAAGGCCACCTGGCCCAGGAGTGTGGGAACAAAACATTCAGTAAACCCAGTGGGCGACCTGCTATGGCAAGGTGTTTCGGGTGTGGTCGAGATGACCACTTCGCAAAGGACTGTCCACATGGAGCTCGAGACCAGAGAACCTTCGGTGCGCATGGACAGCCCAATCAGCCAATGGCGCGACAAGCGACTAAACGCCCGTGGACGGAAGAGAACTGGAACATGGAGATCGATGAAATCAATGATCATCGCCAGCCAGAACAAAGAACTACACCCCGCGAATGTTCGCGAAATTTTTGCATGAAATTGAACAATCAGATGCGCGCAGGAGAGAATTATATTGATCGTGACGGTTTTGTTTTAACGAGTGAGAATACTGATGCATATGGCCGTTATTCAAACGATATCGGAGCTAATGCATCGAATCGTAGGCACAGTTACGTCGACGTAGTTAGTGGCTGAAGGAGCCCGGGAAACGACGACGGAGAGAGCCGTTGAAGAAAGCAGCGACCGAGCAGTTCTTAATCCATCTGAAAATGAATGAAAACGGTCCAACGGATCAAGGTGAGTACCTGCATGCCTTAGTGGATACTGGTGCTAGCACATCCTTGATTCGTAAGGATATATGGCGTAGCATGTTGAATGCTAGGCCATTGAAAAGAGCAAGAACGCTCTTAGCTGTAAATGGTTCCCCGGTCAAGTTGTTGGGGAAAACACAAGTAAAATTCGAGAACGCCCGACCCATCCATAGTACGATTGTGGCCGGAATGAGGCATGAATGTTTACTTGGAGCGGATACTTTGCACCTGGGAAATGCAAAGATTGACTATCAGGCCAAAATCGTAGTATGGTTTGACCAGATATATCCATTTAGGTATCCCTATAGGGAGCAGACAAATTATGTGTATGCAAGTTGTACAGAAACGACCGGATATAAAGATATCGACAAAGTTATGACGGACTTTGCGGATATTTTTGATACGGCTCGTCCAAATACTTTAGGATTGGTTCCCAAAGTCAAGTGTACGGTACCAACAGGAGATGCATATCCTATAAGGCAGAAAGCCTACCGTCTACCGCTGACCAAGCAATATATAGTCAAGAATCAGGTGGCTGAGATGCTGGCAGCGGGCGTCATAAGACCGTCATCGTCACCTTGGGCATCGCCCATTACATTAGTGCCCAAGAAGGATGGGGGGACTAGATTTTGTGTCGACTACACAAAGTTGAATTCTGTGTGCAAGAAGGACAGTTATCCACTGCCAAACATAGCCGATATTTTTGATTCGATGCACGGCGCAACGATGTTTTCGACTATGGACTTGAAGTCTGGCTATTGGCAGATACCAATGGACAGCCAAGACATAGAGAAAACAGCGTTCGTTTGTAGTGAAGGTTTGTTCGACTTTGTTCGGATGCCATTTGGTTTTTGCAACTCAGGTGCCGTATTTCAGAGGGCAATGAACGATATTTTCCGAGAATTCGTGGGAAAATATTTGCATGTTTTCGTTGATGATGTAGTCGTATATTCAAAAAACCCGGCTGAACATGCACAGCATTTGCGTACAGTTATGCGTAGGATTCAAGAGTATAATTTGCAAGTTAAGAAGTCGAAATGCGATTTTGCCCAACCATCAGTTGATTTGTTGGGATATCGTATTTCAGCACAGTTAGTGGCCCCTCAGGTTCAGAAGGTCAAGGTCATAAGAGAGATGTCACCGCCACGCGACGTGGGTGAGGTGAGAAGCTTCCTTGGAGCTACAGGTTATTACCGCTCTTGTGTGCAAGGCTATGCTGAAATTGCTAAGCCTTTGATAGAATTGACTAAGAAATATAAACGTTTTGAATGGGGTAAGGAGGAACAGCAAGCATTTAAGAAATTGCAAAACTTGCTGTGTAGTGAGACGGTTCTCACATACCCGAATTTGAATGCTCCATATAGATTGTATACTGATGCGTCTAGCTATGCGATAGGTGCGATACTGGTACAAGTAGATAACAAGGGTATTGAGCGGGTGATTCAGTATGTTAGCTCTACTCTTAAAGACAGTCAGTTGAATTGGCCTGTGATAGAAAAGGAAGCTTATGCGGTAATATATGCACTAAAGAAGGTTAGGCCTTATCTATTTGGTGCGCAGTTCACCGTGTATACCGACCACAAACCCCTAAAGAGTTTGTTTGTGGGCGAAGTTAAAAACACGAAGGTGCAGCGCTGGGCAGTACTGATTGCCGAGTACGGATGTAAGATTGAATACATCAAAGGCTCGAAGAATATTCGAGCGGACATGTTGTCCAGGTTACGTCGTCCGGTGGAAGGCGCGACGTTAGATACGGGCGACTTTGTAATACCCGATGTCGACGAGGGAGTGTTACCTCACGTCCCTCTAGAAGCGTTCGACGTACCGTATGACGAATTGTGTGCTGAGCAGACCAAAGAATACCCGGAGTTGTTCAAGAACACACCGGAGGAGTATATGGTCAAGAATGGCATTTTGTATTCTTTAGTTACGCCTTCAGCGTTGGACGCTGAGTACCCCAGAATTGTCTTACCTACCCTGTTCCGTGAGAAGGTACTCCGGATGGCTCATGAACGAACCGGTCACCAAGGTCTGCAGAAGACCATCGGTATAGTAAGAGATTCTTTTGTGTGGACGTCTTTGAGAAAAGACGTGGTTCGTATGATTGAGACATGTACGAAGTGCCAGGTCAACCGACCTGTCACCACCCGAACCAGGTATAGTGAGATGCCCATGGCCAATTATCCGAGTCAGATAATTGGGATGGATTTGATCGGTCCACTGTTAGAATCGAAAAAGGGTAATGTGTATATCATGACGGTGATCGATCATTGTTCTGCTTGGGCAGAAGCATATCCGATTGCAGCGAAGACATCTCAAAATGTCGAAGAGAAGTTCTTCAACGAGTATGTCGCGCGTCATGGCGTCCCTGGGATTGTAATAACGGATCAAGGTAAAGAATTTTGTTCCAATTCTCTGGAGGAGCGGTTTAAGGAACACGGTATCGACCATAGACGGTCTAGCCCATACCATCCGCAAACCAATGGACGTACAGAGAGATTCAACCGCACTCTTAAGGAGTTGATACAGAAAGGGGTGAACAACGCCTCGCGGGCGTGGGAAGATGAGTTGGGTGCGGCTTTAACAGCGTACCGCAGTACTCATCATTCGACGACCGGGTATACGCCATTTTATTTGACGTATGGGCGACGGGCGAGATTGCCAAAGGCCGTCCCAATCGATGCGTCGCAGGACCTTGGTGAGAGGCTAACGTGTCTCAACAACGCCTTGCTACGTGCTCGTGAAGGAACAGGTTAATAAGCGTGCAAACGCTGGTGAATTTAAGGTTGGAGATTCGGTGGTTGTAAAAGCTGAGGAGAGGATGAAGCTGACCTCTCGCAGTGACCCCGAGTATGAGATCTTTAAAATCAATGGACCTGTGGCTCATGTCCGCCACCAAAGGTCTGGTAAAATGCGTGTGCTTAACGTCTGTAAGCTGCGCGTGGTTGACTCGGAAATGTGCTGGGACGAGGTAAGACCACGCCCCGTTCGTAACCCTGCCAAAGGGACGAAAGCCAGCCATCACACAAGGGTGATGTTACCCGAGTCCGAACCAATGGTTACTGACGCTGATACGACACCCAAAGCTCGTAGGAAGCAGCCAGCTTCTAATATGGAGCCAGAGGTGCGTACAGGGAGTAAAAGGGTTGACCGGAAAGAGGTTCAACCTGGTACGAGTCGCAATCAAAGCCATGAGTCACGGAGTGACAACATCGACACTCCTAGGCCTATGGTGATCGACACCCCGGAGGCGGCACCCGAGCCTGCCTCTGAACCAATGGAGACGCTTCCATCGCATCCTTATATGCTGCGCAAGCGCAGGCATACGCCGGATGACGATTTTGACATCAAGCAACTCCGGATGGATATGAAGCGAAAGCGCGGGCATAGGCTGGATGGCGAAGCTAGTGATAAGCGACTCCGCATTGGTGTAATAGACCCCGCCCTACGTGATGACGTGCTATACGCTGATTTCATCAGTCGTATAAATGCTGTTATTCGGCAGCACAACCGCCGGTAGTGTGTATTGTATCGCTATACTATAACATCGCGAATAGCCAGTGCATAAGGTATAATAACGATTGAAGCTAAATTCGTTCGCACGATACAAAAATGTATTCATTTCAATTGTGTATAATGGCGTTGTGGTTTAGCGTGGTATTGGGTATGTGTAAAGACTCGAGTATACACCGCCTACCGAACGGCGTCATGATAACCAAGCCAGAGGTTGTGTCGGTAATACGGGCCGAATGGACAGTGATAGTATCCAACGACCATCCTTACCTACCCGCGGAGTTCCTGGGACAGTTGGCCCAAATGGCCAGTCTCGCCGCTAGCATGGGTACCAAAACATCGTTTTTGAGTGGGAACGATATATACGGATTACAACATCGAATACGGGGGGGGGGGGTATGGAAAATGGCAAGCCAAACACAGCAAACAATGAGTAGTCGAAACGGCGCTAGGCAGAAGCGAGGGTTATTTAACTTTGTGGGCGACATCGCATCATCGCTGTTCGGTACCGCTACATCTGGGGATATAAACGCCATACGAGATGTGGTAAAGAGGGCGATGACGAAGATGATCAAAGTGGTGCATTTTACCAACCAGTTGACGTCGCACGTCAAATAAGCTTTCCGAGATGTTGGTATGAACACGGACCGTATTAACGAGTTAGGCGACAACTTGGCCACTGCTACGGGCAACATGAGCCGAGCGCTCAGGCAGCAGGGGATTCGATTGTTGGATCTCTATGCGCTGGTACGGTTAGGACATGTTATAGACTCGGCTGAACATGTGGTCTACGACTACCAGAAGGCAGCCGAATGGTTCCATAGGCAAAAGGCATCCTTGGAGTTGGGTCGTCTAACGGAAGAACTTTTTGGTCCCGATGATCTGACGTCCATGGCAAAACAGGTTAGTGCGGAATACAGGCTGGTGAAACCGTATCAGTGGTATTACAGAAATGTAGTTGTATATCCATTGTGGCGGGACGAGTTGAAGCTCCATTATGTGGCGACACTACCGTTAATTGACGGAGGACAATATATCGAATATGGACTACACTCATGGCCTGAACCACTGGCCAAGACAGGTACTACATGCAAGTGATACTGGCCCGTACCTGCATTGGTCTAGATACCAAGACTGGGTGGTACTTTACCGTGTCGGAGTGTCGTGGCGCTGACCCTAGGGTGTGCCAGGGACAACTACCGGTCGACAAGACTCACGTGCCCTGTATTGTGAGTGTATTGACAAATGCGACTGATAGCAACTGTAATATTCAACTAACGAAGTCGAACGTAACCACTAGTAAATTATTTGCCAATGGGAAAATCGGAGTAGTGTTGCAAACGTTCGGCGAGACAGTGGGAATCCATTGCGACGGACGACTGACGGACCGGTGTAGGGTGAGTAATGGTGTGTATGCATTGATGTCTGGAGAATGCGGGTATAGTGGGAGGGGCTGGCGATTCGAGCCTGTAGCGTCTTATAGTCGGACGTACACTCGAATAGGCCTAGCCATTGAAATGCCCCACTTGGATGTGTCCGGCGTTCTAAATCGGTCCATGATAGTTGACCAGTTAAAGGTACAACCGTGGAACCATTTACAAAAGTCTAAGTACGTGCCGCTAGCACCGTTATCCATGATCGACCCAGTGATGGTCGATGGCATTGGGGTACATTCTTTCGTATCTTATTCAACGGGTTCCTTCGTAGTTGTAATAGTGATTGTGCTTATATTATATAAATGTGGCGTGTGGTCACGCATGTGGAATGCGCTTAAATGCAAGCCACGTGCGGCCCATAGTAGTGAACCGCATACTGCAATTCACGTCAGCGCACCGACTAGTCAGGCCCAGCAGCCCCGGAGACCTGCAGCTCTACCGGAGCCGCTGCGGATGGTAGCCGGGTGGTCGCCTAATGCTACTGCACGGACTGAGATCGACCCGGCGGCTACCGACTGGATTGAGATGGCAGAATACGTCAACATTGACAATCCTAACACAAACAGGGACTATATAGAGATATCGTCAACGTGACGTTGGTGTGAACTTTATATGCTGTTAATGGAACACTATTTGGTGATTATTTTATTACTTGATATATGACCTATTGTATGACCAGTAATGTTTATTTGCACTGTAGGATTAAGATTGTGTTTATCGTTTAATGTCTATTGTTTGCGTCGCCTTTATTGTTAAGTTACGCGTGAGACGGGTTACGTCCACGGTTTAATGATGCTATTAATGTGTTTCCGATTACCCGGACATGTATGTTTGTATAATTATTGGCTATATACTAATGACTGCTACTAACGTATTTCCGAGTATTCCGCTACTCGGACAAGTATGTGTGTATAGCATATCGAGCTGTAACGTGGGCTAGGGAATTGTTGGTAGTTTCGGCGATTTCGGGTGGTATCCGTTCGGAACTACTGGTATAGGTTTGGGTTGTTGATAGGGCACAACGAGTTAGTTGACACTCTCTTAGGGCCTTAAGAGAGATGGTCAATTAACTTTGGTTGCGGGGTGTATGTGGATATCGGATTGTCGTACGGGGAGTCATGACCCCGGGGACATCTTATATTTGCAGGATAAGACCCCAGTGACCCAGTGAAATTATTGTATTTGTGAATTCCAGATGAGTTAATGAACGGATAACTGGATGCATCAACAGGGGCATCAGTCGATGCGAAACTGACGCGAAACTATAGCCGAAATATTGAGTGAAATTGGATAGAATGGAGAAGGACCTAGGGTTGTGAGTTGATGGTATCTGGCGGTAATTAAAAGATGAAAGTTGTTGCTGTAGCAGCGGCACAACCTTTTATAGTATTCAGCAGAAGTTATGACCAATAGTTTCCAAATATTCAAGCAGGAGCGTCGATAGGGTGCTACGGACAGAGTACGGGTAGCATAAGCTGGATGACTCATAGAAATGACGTAGTGACCGACTTACCGTGGGACCGTGATAACGGTAACCGAGTTTCTGTAAAAGCGACCAAGAGCACCAGATGCTGGTGAGTCAGGCGGGCCATATGGTCACTACGTCACCGCTACGTCACAGCACCCTTGTAAAACGCAGGCGCAAGCCTAATGAGCAAGGGGCCGGACAAGGACGTGGTAACGTCCGGCGCCAGGTAGAGTAGAAAACGAGACGAATAACTGACAGAGGACGTCCGTCAAGTAAGCCATTAAGCTTGAGATTAGGAATGGTTGCCAAAGCAAAATCCATTATTGAGACCGAAATCCGACAGATCCAATCACTCAAGTACTACTTTGCCAATGTTCAGGTCTATCTTCGGAGTATGCAAATGGCCGGAATGGATTGGTCAAAAGTTTTATAAGAGTAGTAAGCAAAACGAGGCAAAGCGGGGGCTCCAAGGGTGGGGTGTAACAACCCGAACATGACCGTGACATGGCGAAGCAGTACATAATGGGAACTTTCAGATTTGATCGGGAGTCCGAAAATTATTGCGCTTAGGTAAACCTAGCCTCGAATTCGTATAGTTCTGTGGAACTGAATTTGTCGAAATTCACACACGTTCTTGGTGAATGACGTTAAGTAGCCAAGAACAGTATTTGATAAAAGTGATTTAGCGAATCGTGAAAAGCAACTTTTAGAGGGTAGAGTAACCAGTATTCGTATTGTACAAAAGTCAGTACTTCTTTGCTCAAAGTATTTTGGTGGTAGTATAAGCCACTCATAGTTGATAGGGAGATATATCGGTGGTAGTATAAGCCACCCATAATTGATAGTGAAGTATATATAGTAAGGTTAGTAAAATAAAATCATCACTTCGATATCCTCGAAGCAAGAGTTTGAGTTGTTGCATAATTCTGGAAGCGACGGAAGACCACCGTCACGGACCACCGACTTCTATACCAGTCAGATCAGGCCCAGATACGAACATAAATATCGTGATTCTCATCTACACGCGAGGCGAGCTCGTATCGACCACTTTCCTCGTCGGTAAGACCGGTTGTCGCAGCAACGACACATACAGGCCTTACCGCCGTGGGAAGCGAAGCGTTAATAAGTAAGAAGATAGATAATAGAAAACTTCAACCTGTTCAGAACCTGTGAGAGCTCTACCGTCTGTGCTATTGTGCTCTGGAGCTTGAACTCGAGTGTCATGCTCTTGATCTCGTGGATCTGTGCCAAGATTGCAAAGTCAATGTACTTCCCAGCAGCGGACAATGGGTTCTCATCGTGTATACTGGGTCGAATGACCGTCATGCAGTCCTTCCGAGGATCAGTACGGTGCGATGTTGTGGGTTCTATGGCCCCATCCGGATGTTGCACATACTGCAGCATGTTTAAGGTTTCGGTATATAGAGGGGTTAAACGGCTGCCATGTTTGGTAAAGTTCTCCAGCAGATTATCTATAGGCAGCAGGACAAGTCGGCACAACAGTCGGCACGACAGTCAGCACGACAACAACGGCGTGCACTGTCCCACTGTGACAGGGTCCGAGGCCTGCTTCGTGACATCATCAACATTATCCACGAGCGGGTCAAGGTTACACCGCCGACGGATGCGGAGATACTGGCCGCCATAGAGGAAGGAGCGCCAGCTCGTAGTACAAAAGAACTCCTGACTCGGATACTCTACCAGAAGTTTGACAGCACCCAGGCCAGGGCACTAAACCTACCTGTGGGCCAAACCAACAGCCTGTTATTCTAGCGCTCCAAAAGGCGTGGGTCGACCCCAAAGATCTATTAATGGTCGGGAAGTGGGCTGCCGTATTTAGCCTCCATGGCCAAGAAGAGCGAGAGATGCTGGATAGCCTCCAGTCTGGAGCAAATAACTACTTCAGGGAGGAGGTCAGTGCCGCTGGAACGGAGAGCCATGCCACTGGTCATGCAAAAGGTACTCAGGAGGGGTTCACTGTTGGCCGCAAGGAGGCTGTTGAGCATATCTTCAATGAAAGAGGGCGTGGGAGATTGGACAGGAATCTGTCAGCATTTCTGAAATTCCCAGATAACTACCAGGACTACCTCATCAAAACCGCTCTCAAGTCAGATGCTCATCGCGCATGGAAAAAGTGGGTCTTCCATGAGAAGTTCCATAAGAAGAGAGTCCTACCATCTGACCCTCAGTGGATAGAGTTTCAGCAACAGGCTGCTGACGAAACTGACGAAGTTCCCCAAGCTTATGACGAAGTTCCTCAGGCTTCTGACGAAGTTCCTCCAGGCTTCTGACGAAGTTCCTCAAGCTTCTGACGAAGTTCCTCCAGGCTGCAGACGAAGTTCCTCAAGCTTCTGACGAAGTTCCTCCAGGCTTCTGACGAAGTTCCTCCAGGCTTCTGACGAAGTAGCGGAGACGGACGAAGTTCCTTAGCCTTCTGATGAACGAAAGATTTGCCGCCGACAGTCTGTCAGCGATGACGCATAGAGCAGGCTAGTTTCCTGGCTGGATTCAGCTTGTAGGTGAAGGTCTGCACCTTTTCCAGAGAGGGCTTGAAGTGTGACAGCTCACCTGTCTCCTTGTTGCTGAAGATGAAGAGGTACAGCTCAGCTGCCTTCTGTACACCTGCAATAAAGTCCCCTTTGGTCTCCTTGAGGGTTAGGCTGTCGTATATGGTCTCGAGCAGGGCACGTCCACACTTGGAGCTGAAGTATAGCAACCGGGCATTGTGGCGGATGTCCGGGGAGATCTCGCGGGTGTACTTTTGAAAGAGGATGAAGACAGTTATCTTTGTGTGCCGGATGCGCCTAGTGATGTTGTTGAGGTAGGTGACTGTCTTCTGGTCCATTGCAGGGTCGTCGATAACTAGAACAAGTGGTTCTGTCAGTCGGGCTGCCAGCAGCTTCTCCATCAGGGCTTGCAGGTTCTGCGTCTTGGTGATTGGACCATTGTACCATTGACCATTACTGTCAACCTCCTCAGCGGCGGAGTCAGACACCAGAAGGATGTATTGAGAGTGTAGATGCTCGGCCAGAAGAGCCCGCAGCAAGATGTTTTTCCCGTGGCCTGATGGGGCAATGATCCGCACCACCTGGCCAGCATCGGCCGGCCTACTATCGAATGGTACAGACATGCGCACGGAGGATTGTAGCCTCGTATATATCTGGGAGACTAAACGGCAGTACTTCCTGCACCAGCTTTTGCGCCTGCAGAGCGGGGAATCCTGCACCTCCGGCGGATACGAAGGATGCGATGGAGGCGTCCAGCATGAAATCCCAGCAGCAGGTGAGAAGATAGCGTAGAGGGCCTGTGTCAGCACCCACAGTGTCTAGTACATCCAGTATCTGTACGATACATGCACGGGAAGCCATGACTATTATGTGAGCTTAAACGGCAAACCAAAGAACCCTGACTTCTTCACCTCTGGTAGCTGGAGGCTGGCGGTAGCACCTTTTTTGCCATCGACAGTGATATTGCTCAGACCGATGGTGCCTACCCTGAGATTCTCTCCGTCTTGTTGGAAAGAGCTCCGTGGTTTCAGGAGATCCTTAACCAGGTCTTGTGCATATGACTCAGCCATAACCTTGATGGCAGCAGCCTCGTCGACTCCGAGCATACCTCACATCGTTGCCCTGTCTTTGATGCCCATCCCCTTGTATACAGTCTTGGCTTTGTTAATGGCCGATTGCCCTACTGTATCAGTGTTCCCGATGAGATCTCGGGCTGGGATGGTACCTCGGATCTCCCGCGGGTCTCCCTTCTCATCGAAGTCTAGGAAGGAGATAGGGACAACAGTGTCCTCAGAACTGAGGCATACCTCGCCCAAGTGAGCAAGATCGCCTAGCTCTTTGCTTTCTAGGTCTGTGAGTGACAGAGTCATAGTCATATACAGATGGCTTAAACCCACTAGTCATACCCCTTGTGAAATAGTTGGGCATAGGAGGACCACGCAGTCGGCCAAGTGAATAGGTAGCAGTGCTCAGGGTACTGGCCCTCTCTGCAGGGGCACGCCTTGTGGGCGGTCCACCATTCCTGGGCATTGGCAATCCTCAGGCCACGTGCTCGACTATGGGCTACACACCGCCCTCCGGCACACCATGCCTCATATGCTGCAGGGGTCTCGTCATCCATCTCTCACTATTCAGAGTAGTTAAACGTAGGCGACGATGATCTCAGCCATTGCACTTGTTGCTAGCCCTAGAACTGCGGCCTCCATTAGTGTAACACGTTCACCCATGATCTTGGCAGCGGCAGTGTAGGCGGCACCACTGAGGGCGATCTTTTGGATGGGGTGAGTTATTCCGAGACAGTGGCCGGCCACCTCACTCACCACGATAGCGAGGACAGCTGCAGTGGCGGCAGGAAGAACCTCATTTCCCCCTGTCATCTTCACCATGGCCACATTCGCCGCCACGTTACTGGCGACATGGACTGCCAGAGGTTTTGCTTTGGTCAGTAACTTCTATGTCTTGGTTCGCAGCAGGTTCTCCACCTTCTGAAGACTCGCCTGGCTCTCGGGCAGTTGCTTCACGATCTGTACCATTGATGTCATTGTTTAAGCCCTGAGTATACAACGCAGTTAAACGCCTGTGTTCCCTGTCGAGTGAGCTAATAAGATCTTCCCAGTCTGCATCTTCCAGGTGTCCGGGTTGGTACTCAGGAATATTCATCTCTCTATTGAGACATCTTAAACATGTCCGGGCTCACGCTATGCGAGAAGTACTATGAGGTCTTCCGGAGGGCCTACAAGAAGAAGACGCCAGATGAGCTCGCTCAGCTCTCCGGTGCTGAGCTGACAGAGGAGCTGACAGCTGTGAAGCTCTATCTAGGATTTGGTATGGGGCAGGTCTGCTTCCTCGAATACCTTATCATGGGCGGGAGTATCGTCGAGCAGCTCCTGCGAACTAAAGGTTTCTACAGGGTTCGGGAGTATCTGTCAGATGTGTTCCAGCAGTTGCAGACCTCCATGGCCTCACCAGACACAGAGCTGAACAAGCCTCTGTGATAATACAAGCTGGAAAAAGGATGCGCTGTGGAACCCTCCAGCCCTTGGATGTGCATGTTGGCAGCGGGTATAGGGGCTGTAGGGCAGGCCAAGCTGCTCAGTGTCTCACCGTGGTCCCCACCACTACTGACTAGAGTCAGGATAGACTTATAGCCGATTTGCTAGCGGCGGAATAGGCTGCTCCGGAGCACCACAATAGCTAGGCCTGACACAACTCGTAGAGCTGCCATGGGAAGCAGTGTCATGTCAACTGGCTTCAGTGGCGGGGTTGGCGTTGCCATGGGAAGCGTTGTGTCGACTGGCTGCAGTGTCACGGTCGGAACGACTGTATGGCCCGTACTACGTGTAGGTGTGTTGATATCCGTGTTGAAACCGAAGTGGACACTGGGGGAACTCCCCTCGACTATCATGTTGTTATAGCCCCTGACTCGGAGGTCCTCGATGCTCACGATCATGTTGCTCGGAATCAACCGTAGGAGTGGTGAAATAGCGGTGAGTCAAGTTTGCGACGGGCCTTCAGCAACCCCTGCTGGAACTTAGCAATAAGACTGCTGGGATCTGCCACGATGATAATATCCTCAACGAGACTGATGAACATGGCCTGGACCTCTGCTCCGCTGACACCATCTATGGAATGACGCAGCTTGGTCTGTGCTGTAAGGAGGCAGTAGCACAGTGCTTCCAGGGACTGGTTGATCCAATCGATCCCTGCTGGTGTGATGCCTGAGGTGGTGTGTGGGACAAAGTACGTCCACACATCTGGATAGTCCTGCCTGATTCCGGTGATCGGAGTCTGGATCGAACAAGAATGTCGCTGTCTTCCGACGGCCTACTCGTCGGGGAGCTCGATAGGGGAATCCTGAGTAGTCACGTCTCGGGTCACCGTACATAACCCCTAGACCGCTGTTGTAGCCGCCATGCCACCGATAGTCTGGGTGAGCTCTGAACTCTCTCTGTAGTCTGCTGGCCGTTGAGACGCTATGACTGTTGAGCTGTGGGTCGAAGTCGTTTGTATCAGGGAGGCTTGCACCCAGCTAATGGAGGATTCGTCACCCAGTGAAGTACACGTGGAATCTGAGACAGCTGGCGATGAGCACAGCTTCAGGAGTACCAGAATAGGAGTGAAGCAGGGTGAAGCAGGGTGAAGCAGGGTGGAACTTACAGTAGGCCTCTCAGGCCAGTCAACGGTGTACCCAGGAGGGGGTGTTGGGTCCGGATGACTGTCGTGAGGTTCAGTGGGAAGGCCATCTATACTGGTGTTCTTAAAGCTACTGCAGCACATTATTTGTGGTCGTCTCGACTCCAGAGACTGGCAAGGTGACCTCGCCGTAACATCTCGTTTTTTAATTCCTCCATATCAACCCACCCGCTGGAGCCTTTGAGGTATTGCTGTCGCACTTTAGGTTTCTCCGTGCGGTACAGGGCTTGGACCTTCAATATATGGCTGTACTCTTCATCGGTGACCTGGCCATCCTCGAGAGCTTTGCTGACAGACTCGTCGATAGTCCGTAGCATACTCTGTGCTAGTGTCACGTACTTAGCATGCTTCTCCAACCTCCTTGTGATCTGCCACTGTCCCACCCCCAAGCCCGTGGCCAAGACAGTGGCGGCTAGTGTCACGCCACCCAGCGGGATGGCGACGAGGGCACCCACCCCTTTATTGAGACTGGCCACAGCTGCCACACCAGCACTGGCTCCAATCACACCCGCAGCAGTGGTTGTACGCGAGAGGACGTTGTAGGCTGTCTTATATCGACTGCACATTCTGCCGTACTTTTCTGCCTCAGGGACGAGATTCTGCCTGATGGTATCTATATGCTGGAGTCGCTAGCTGTGGATGGTACTGCCCTCGTCAGCAGTCAGGGAGGGGTATAGTTCTCGTTGCTTCCGCCACTCTGATTTTGCCATAGTATACCTAGAGATTAAACCTGCATCACCTGCTTATGAGTCATAGAAGGGTTCATTGTGGAGAGCCTGTCTAACCGTGCCATCGTTTTGGTCTTGAGACAGCTGTCTCTTAGAACGTGGTCATCCAGCACTATGTCGGGTGCCAGTAGCGTTCTGAGACGTGAAATCTGGAACTTCACCTTATCACCAAGATAGTAGGTCCGCCGCTGGATGGCTTTCTTGATCTTATGCTGTTGGCACCTGGGAGATAATCTATCACGTCCCGGCCGACTTCTACCAGTGAGCTGCTGTATGCACTGCCCAGAGGTTGATGTAGCACATCGGCGTGTATGTATGGTGTGCCCTGCTGGGGCACCTCGAAGAGGACCCATTCTACACGGTACTGTACCGTCCGTCTCCCCTCTAGAGAGGGTGAGATTATGTTCTCACCACCGGAGAGCAGCAGTCGGACAATCGGCATGGTTATATGTCTCATTACTCCCCTCTCCACTGTTGTGAAAAGGGATGGGAAAGTTCGAAAGCTCTACAATCGGGGATCATCATTCCTCACCTACATAGGTGAAGGTGTCTCCCTGACGAGGGTAGGTCACCGGATCGGGGTTACAGGTGGAAAGCTCCTGCTGCGTCGTCCATTCGATGGCCCAGAGGATGCTGTTAACCTCCAGGAGGACATCCTACGGGTAGATGGTGTGTTACATGTCACCAAAGCCAAGGGTGCTGTTAAACTGCTTCAGCGAGTGGGACTCACTAGCCCGCAAGCGACTCATATAGTCCTAGAGCTACGTTTCTTAGCCGGCGGCAAAGTGAAGCAGCTAGCCCCTGCCCCTGAGGGGATGAAGATCACTATCGAACCGGATGGAGCAGGGCTCGATCTGGCACAGATATTTCTCAAGGCGTTCACTCTGTTAAGTTTAACTCTTCATGTATAGTCAAGATGCCTTCTAGATAACGCGCCGCGACGTAGATAGCTGTGGGACCACGGATCGCCGATCGGCTGCCCCAGGGCTTGAGATAGCTGTGGGGGCCACGGATCGCCGATCGGCGCCCAGTAGGGGCCTGGCTTGCGTAGAGAGTGCCGTGACGTAGATAACGTTTTGTTCGA
>CM067363.1:19672871-19717871 GCA_034401795.1 Chaetoderma sp. LZ-2023a | reverse complement strand
GTCCCTGAAAAGAATACTAATTTTCGGGTTTAAATCACCCATAGGCCTGACAGCTACAACATATCTAGACTTATAACCCATATTTTAAGACCGGTTGTCGTCATCAGACCACGTCACATGACCTTAAAAATCGAGGTCAAAGGTCATGATGTACGGCAACCGTTTTTCCAAGCTACATGAGTTTTCTTTCCAATCACATTAGTAAACACTGCGTGAAAATAATTATGGTTTATTTAACAAAATGATCGATTCAATTAGATATAAGCTCCATTCTCCCTTGAGGTTCACTGTGCTTTCATTGACCATTTACGAGCGATTGTTTTACATATCTGACAATTTTGAACTGGCGCATATAATATATGGGTATTTACTACTTCACTTTATTTACACCCAGGCCACCATGTGGCATATGGGGAACAATAATACATATATTTACATAGTCAATGACAAGTACATGGAATAATAGTCGTCGTCGTCGTCGTCGTCGTCGTCGTCGTCGTCGTGGTCGTCGTCGTCTATCGATTGGGGTAAGCTAAATAATATGAAGTTGTTATATTTGAGGCAGTTATAAGGATGACGAGCTCTTGAAGTCTATCTGTACGGGAATGTGTTTACAATTATGCGAATGAATTTACAGTTTTATTAATAGTTTTAATTTGATCGTTGTAAAAAGTTGGTAGAATTTATGAAAGTTTGGCCGCTTGCGATAGTAATATGGTAGGGCCTCTAATCGCTCAGCACTAAAATGATCGCAAATAAAAAGATAGTGGTACCCGTCACCTCATGCTGAGGTATATATATATATTTAACGCTGAAATCTTTGTACCAAGTTTGCTTGTGCCTTTACAATCACTTCCAGTAATGCTGGTAGACCACCAACTGATTAGCATAATTTGAATGTCAGAATTTGATTGGTATATGTCTAACAGTTCCTCTAACATAACCCTGTCCAGATTTCTTTCACTTCAATGCGGATCAGAGCCTGTCGCTGCATATCGTAGCAAAGTCTAACAGTCAAATACATTTCAGAATATTCAACACAATCTGTATTAAATTGTAAATTGACGAAAGAGAATATGTACACCTTCCTGGCTGTCTTTTCGAGTTTTGTGACGGAACTATGTCATTTTCCTAGTGATGTAATAGATGAATCAATTTTTAGCCATGTTCTGTCCATCGCGAGATAAGCCCCCACCTCCATGCTTTGAGCGTGTTGGGATTGATTTATATACTTTGAATCCTGACTTCCCAGAATGTCATTTTCATGGTAACTATAAATGTGAGCTGTTGAATATTTTAAAACTAATTTAACTTGCTCATTCCCAACAATGGGAGGGCAGGTTTGCCAAGCGAGTTATCTTCCTCTAGTTCATATTTTCGCCGTGTCACTGAGAAACCTGAGTGGCACTGCCATTTTCACTTGCTATCAGGGTCCCCTCTCTCTCTCACTCCCACCTCCCACACTCACACCCCTAGTTCTCTTTCTTTCTCTGCTTCTTTCCCCCTCTCCCCCTATTCCTTTCTCTCCCCCCCCCCTCTCTCTCCCTCCCTTATCCCCCTCCCCAACCACATCTCTCTCTCTCTCCCTCTCTCTCTCCCCCGCTCTCTCTCTCTCTCTCTCTCTCTCTCTCTCTCTCTCTCTCTCTCTCTCTCTCTCTCTCTCTCTCTCTCGCACACGTGTCATTGACCATACAATCAATAAGTCCCCAGGTACTCCGGGAATTGGCAGAACCCATGGCTGTACCTCTAGCAAACATTTACCAAACGTCAATTCGAATGCAGACTGTGCCAAAAAGTTAGAAAGAAGGCAGGATATCAGCAATTTAAAAAAAAGGCGATAAGAAACAGGCTAGAAACTAGAGACCGGTGAGGCTGACAAGTATAATCTGCAAACAATTAGAAGGTATAGTGAGAGACCACGCAATGACCTATCTTCTAGAAAACGGGGCCTTTAGTCCAAAACACAATTCAGCTTTATCAGTGGAAGATCCACAGCACTCCAGCTTCTACATGTCTTAGAAGATAGACAAAGACGATAGATGTGGGTCACAGAGTGGATGCCATCTATTTGGACTTTAAAAAGGCGTTCGATACAGTGCCATACGGGAGGCATTTGGATAAAGGCTTATAATATAGGCAGCCCAATTCATGGGTGGATTAGGGAATTTCTCAGTAATAGAAAGCAACATGTTACCATAAATGGAGAAGGATCAAATTGGATTGACGTCACCAGTGGGGTACCACAAGGCAGTGTTATAGGTCCCCTGCTATATGTGATATACATTAACGACCTACCAGAAGGTGTCCACTCAGACGTAGACTTATTTGCAGATGACACTAAAATCTTCAGAACGATTCTAAATGAAAAGAACTCTGCGGCTCTGAAGACAGATCTGGACGCACTAGCTGAGTGGTCTAACACATGGCTACTCTGGTTTCCCCCAGACAAGTGTATCAATATGAGTTTTGGAAAAAAGCAGAGTGAACCACAAAAGTACCACATTACTGCAGATGGAAAAAGCCATGATATCCACTAATCTAAGAAAGAAAAGGACATCAGTGTAATAATCGAAGAGGGACTAAATTTTGAGAGACACATTAGTGAGAAGGTAAACAAAGCAAATACAATGTTTGCTATCATCAGACGTGCATACCCAAATTTAAATGAAAAGACCTTCATACAGCCATACAAAGCTATGGTAAGGAGCCACTTGGACTATGCAGCATCTGTTTGAGTCCTTTCAAAAAGTTCCAGATAACGCTGCTAGAGAAGGTGCAGAGACGAGCTACCAAACAGTTGGCCGGATTTAGGGAGCTGACCTACGAGGAAAGGCTCAGAAGGCTCAAGTTACCAACACTAGCATTCCGTAGAATCAGAGGGGATATGATCGAAGTATTTAAAATACTGAATGGTGTGTATGACACTAGAACTGGAAACATCATCAGGCTACGGAAGGATGTAGTTGCACTTCAGAGAGGAGAGACTAGAGGCCATAGCAAAATGGTGTTTATGCCTAGAACTAGGTTGGATATCCAGAAAAACTTATTTTCAGTTAGAGTGGTGAAAACATGGAACAGCTTGCCTTCGCACATTGTTACCGCCCCATCAGGGAATGCCTTTAAGGACAGGCTTGATAAATATTGGAGGAATCAGCCACTGATGTATAATTATACTGCGCTACTGGAGACCGGAAGTCACAACAGTGTACATCAGTATGAAGATGAAGATCTGACCATAGAGTCATAAGCCTGCGGTCAGCAACAACATAAGTAAACATAAGTAAATAAGAGAGAATCACAAAATCGTATTCTACCCTCGGGGTTCCAGATACACCCACTACGCCATGGCATCACACCACTTCATCCCCAAACCATTCATCAGATGCTCTGCTAAAAATAACAAAGCACTGTTAGTAAATTCATGAATTATTTATTTATCACATGACGTGCCGCTGATTTTGGAAGTAACAGCCCCCACCCCCACCCAGCCAGCATTCCACTACTGCTGAATCATTAAATTAACGCAATTACCGTGGGATATTAACATGTTTTGCCGACTAGTTAGCTTAAATGTTTGCAGAGTAAAGTATATCATGTCGGCATAATAGCTTGTAGCGATCATATCGCAAGACATCAGCGTTACAAGTTACGCGTGATCCCGGAAACAGATAGCACCCGCATATTGTTGCTATATGCACAGTTTTGGAGAATGACTGACTACAACAATTAATTTGTCACGTAGTCAAATCAATTGCTAGTATGTAACTAATGGACAGAAAATAGCATACTCCATAAATCTTCAGAAAATATATTGATCAAATTTCTTGTACTGAGACCCCTCCGTGTGTATTACGAAAATCTAGCGTGCAGTCATATGTATTTTGTAAGATTTCCCCAAAAGGGATTTTTGCGGATTTTGGATATAATATAGAGCAACAGATTCCGCTTAGATTGACACCAAAGTAGTATAGGGGTGGGCTGGGAGCTATTGTTATGCAAATGCGCTCTTGACCTATTAAATACTGCGTTCTGATTGGTTGTTTTGAATGAGTGGGTGGACGCTATTGTTCTAAATGAGCGGGTGTATGCTAGTGTTCTAAATGAGCGGCTGTGTGCTATTGTTCATGCAGGTGACCACTGTCTGCAATTGTTCTAAATGTCCAGCTACATGCCATTGTCTGTTTAAATGACATATGCGTGTTAATGCTTAGATTAATGTGTTTTTAAATATGTATTGACATGTGTGCATAATGACGAGCGTGTCCTTGCTGATCGTGTTTAACATATTAATTATGTGGGCAGTGGAGGCCCCCTTGTGGTTAAAAAGATATTTTGAAACTAAGTGGCTTCCTATGTCACCAGTCATTTAATTAAAAAAAATCAGAGCAAAATATATTGTTACATGGGTAATATATAGGTTAACTAAGCGATGTTGTATGTATCATATTATATAGATAATAATCATGTATCTATCGTATTTAAGGAGATATATGTATTTAAAGTGGCAGTCATTTAATTATTAAATTTTCAAAAAAATGTTGCAATGGCAATTTTATACAGGTTGAAGACTTCCCGATCCTCTTCACTTTACTCATTCACTTATCCTTGGGCTCGCCTCATAGGTACTGAGACATAACGATATTTCTAACGGTGCCCGGGCCTGATCTGACTTCGCGTTTCAGAGTGATTGGTTCGACATGGTGGTCTTCCGTGTTCTCCAGAGTCAACAACAAAGTATGCCAAACTTTTGCCTTGTGTTATAGTACAAGGTGATCATTTTATTCTCTACCTTAACTGTACAATAAGACCTACAAAGGCGGCAACTTGTACTGTTTCCAGTTTACGTATTTACAACAAATAAATTCAATCAATGTTTCCTAAGCTTCACTAAACTTCAACCAGCTCTTGCCTACTTATAGCCATTCAGCAAGAACTTTCCAACTAGGTGCGAGGCGGACCAAAAAGCTCCCAATAAAAGGCAAAGTGCCCTTTATATACTATATCAGTTTCGGTTCTCCCTCCATCTTGGTTTCACACCGCCGGAGGTTACTCAGATTCTTATTGGATTATGACATTATTCTGACCAATCAAAACTCCAACCCTCCCTCCTCGGGAGGGTGCTTTTTACCTAGCACTTGCGGTTTGGCTGGTTCTTGAGTGATGGGATCTGTCATCCCCCTAACTTTATTTAGAATTCCAGCTGGCTTAACATGTCATTCCTGACGAATGACCTGCCATAAATGATGGATGCTTGTTTAATAACAAGGATTACTGGTGGATTAACATGTCTATACGATTGATATGTTTTTGATACCAACTCTCGATTGTGCACTTATTGCCTACAGGACGCTACAATGTCTATGTCTTGTTCATTGCCTACTAGCCGAAACCTGTAGAATGCTAGAGTTAATTGGTACACGAGTTACCATTCATCATAGCCGGATTATATTCAGCTTATCTTGTCACATGCTTCCGTGAGAACACAGACCGCTTACGTAACTAACTAAGTCCGTCTGTCATATCTAATCCCTTGATTTATTGCCACCAGGTGCTAACCACTCTGACTCATACTCGATTCAGTTTCTGCGAAACTGTAACTGCGCACTAGCTGACGTAACCACTGCCAGTCATCCAGTGCTGATAATATATATCCAAATAATAAGATGCTATTAATACCCCTACTGGTAATGCATCTAAATATAGACTGTTACGTAGTGTACCTAAATATAGATTGTGATCGCATCGTTTCTGCGAAACTGCTTGATGCCACCCAGTGCATCTAAATATACATCGTGACATAGTCTATTAGCTCACCTGGTATTCAAACATGAATTTCACTCGGGACTTACTCGTACATATAAGACGTCCAGTGGGGCCATGACTTCCCACAAAGACACTCCCATATCTACAAGGTGACTGCACATTTATACATGCAGCAACATGTTTATGCACATGCCTGGCCACACTAAATTTTTCCTAGTTTTATTACCCTTTTTTGAAAACCACGCTGCTGATAGCTGTTGAAGGTTTTTTCATAAAATATGTCTTTTCATATCACAGACTATAAACTATATTAATTATACTGCATGAGAGCATGTAGCTTCGGCCACCTGCGTGAACAATAGCACACAGCCGGTCATTAAGAACAATAGCACACAGCGTCCACCCTCTTATGAACATGTGTTAGCACTTGATTATTTGAGTGCACTCGCATACATAAAAACACAGTCTGGTGAACAAATAACAAGAGATTGATATTTGACAAGATATTACAACGTCCTCGCTGGGAGTAAAGGTTTTTTCAAAATCGATAATAATGAGTGAACTGGCTCAGTGGCTATTGTTGTTTACCACTAAAGATTAACACATTTTTAATTCATTGTGTTCATACGTTAACAGTAGTAATTGCATTGTGGGGAGTTGGTTGGAGACTGAATGCCTTATCATTCATGATATTACATTTCAACAATTAAGAGCCAAAATACGAGAATAGTAGCATAATCATAGATGGTCATTTACTATAAGTCAAATATAAATATATCCTTTTGGGCTACACAGCAGTGATACGCTATAACCATGTTTTTTACTACCTAATTGAGTCAAACTTGCCCTAAGCGACCACCTCATGTTACACCATTACATGTGCACTATAGACATTCTTAACCCTTTAAGCCTTTAACCCTCGAATTTCTTCAAGGGAATTTCAATTTTCTCATAGAAAATCTCCATTTGCAGACCAAGAGAAGAAGAAGAGAATTTTTAAATTTATCGTTGGAATGACTGGCTTTGCTGGTATCTATTTGTCTAGACATTGCACCAGCTAACACCGACCACCAACCAGCTCCGCCAACCACCACCACCACCACCACCACCACCACCACCACCACCACCACCACCACCATCATCATCATCATCACCACCAAAACACACTACCATCACCACCACCAGCATCAACACCACCCACCCACCACCTTCACCACAACCGCCACTAGCACCACCACAAGAACCACTACCACCACTACCACCAGTACCGACATACACCACCAACCACTAAGCACCACAACCGCCACTAGCACCACCACCAGAACCACTACCACCACTACCACCAGTACCGACATACACCACCAACCACTAAGCACCACTACCACCACCACCACCACCACCACGACTATCACCTACACCCAACACCATGCATTAACCCCACCTCACCACCAATACCCACCCACCCACCAACGCCTATCGAATTTCTTCATATTCATATTTGCAGACATATAGAAGATTATTTCTGAAAATCTTTCATTGGAATGACTGACTCTGACGGCTATCCATTTGCCTAGACATTGTGGTCAGAATTTGTGAGAGAGTGCTGTGTGAAAAATGGCATATAGGTTGGAGAGGGTATGTCAATCAGGGTTTAATAAAGGTCTCACTCGTATGCACACGTGCTAATATGTGATACTGCTAGTTACATGTTGTTCCCCTGTGAACGGGCATGCATGCACATACCCCCATGTGCCTGCATGCCCCTGTGTGCACCCTTGTGCACATGTGCGCATTAGTCTGTGTGCACCCCGTGTGCACGTGCATGCCCTGTGTTCTCCATGTGCGTGTGTATAAACATGATATCATTCCATTAGTATGCGTGCATATTGCAATGCAATATTGGGGCAACAGTATGAGGGGCAGTGATCAAATAATACACTTTTTTATTTTATTTTATTTTATTTTATTGACACATATAAGCAAAATAAGAAAATAGAATAATAAACTAAATTAGCGAAAACATTTAATGACATCAATTATTCTATAAATACCTGACAAACAATAATTATTATTAGTAATTATCCATTGTTTTTTTTTTTGCATCTTTTCTCTCATTCTTAGAGTTAAACGTTTCACTTTCGCATTGTTTCTGTCACGTTTTCTTAGCATCCATAGTATATGCTTCATGTCTACACCTGTTGAACGACAATATAAGAAATATACACAATAATATCCGCATATTGTGGTCAGTGCTGTTTGAACACGTTCAACATTATAGGAATAAATATGCGCATGATGCCCATTGCATACATTTGATATCATTCTTCTGTCTGAAGGGCGTCTTCCATAAGGGTCAAAGTATTCTGCTTTTCCACTCGATGTGTAATAAACTGCGACCCAGTGCTGCCTGCCTTTATTACTGGGATGTGTGTTTATCACTAATGAAGATGGATGATATTTAATATGAACGGGTACATTGTCAATTGGAAAAACTCAGAGGAAGTGTTCACGTGTTTTGTCGTCACTGAATAATGGATGCTCTATTTCAAATGTATTCAGCATTTTTTAATAATCTGTTAATACATTAAAGTATGATCCGATCTCTATCATATTATCAAATTCATCATAGCAAATCATGTTTGTTGTATCAGTTAGTGCTTCACTAAAATGGAAGATAACTCCTAACGATCCAGTACGTGTAGGGTATCGGTGCTCTGAATCACCTAAATCAGGAGTAAAATCCCATGCAAATAGTGTCATGCTATATCTGAAGTGCACTTTTCCAATCGGTTACCCACAGTCTTTAAATAGCGCTCCAGTACCACTGAACAGCGAAATGTAGGCATCAGAGTAAATGTCATCACTAAATGATGGGTGTATTGGCGATGTTGTCACCTCGTCTACATTTATATGGCATGTAGCATAGGTAGTATTATTATTATAAAACCTGAATGGGTTTTTAGTAACAACACCATTATAAGCGTCATTTGGTACACAACTGAATAATACTCTTATAGGAAGCTGTCCGATAAATATATTATCTCTATCCACGTTCATAACTCCATTCAGTACCGTAAAAGTTTTACATACAACTTGACGAATAGGGTATTTAGCACTCGTCTGTAGACATAATGGTGAAAGCATCTACTCTGCTGCAGGCGTACTCTCAAATCAATGGATCCGATCAGAAATCGATCCTGCAGAAACATATCAGTGTGTATGCGCCCAATTAATTGCACTGTCTTACTTTCAGCCATCATATTTCTGCGTGCTTGAAATCCTAAGTTAGTATCAGTGACATTATCAAATTCACCAGCATTGTCCATTCACAATCCAGCAAGTTGGAGATGTGAGGATTCTGCGAGCTATAGAAATGTATTCCTTTCTCAGTCAAATATTTCTTGACTACTCCATTGACGAACTCACCACCTTTATCAGTTTGAATAGTGTGTGGGCGTCGTTCAGTAATGATAGAATAGCTTCTAATCCATTCTTGACTGATGCAGACGTTTTGCTATATGGATTTTCCACCAAAGCATACTTCGAGAGCTCATCAACAATGCATAGTAGGTATAACATGGCATCGTTTTCCTTTGCTAGCATTCCCATCGAGCACAGATCTGACTGCCATAACTCGTCGACAGCCGTTACTATTATCATACGTCTGGTAAACTTTGTTCTCCATGGTCTGTGAAAGGTATACATCCTGACGTTTTCACCATTTTTCAATATAGACACGTGGTATTTTACGTTATATGCATTGTATAGCTTTTCCTTTCCACCAAAGGAGGCAGAATACTTTCGCCAATTTAGCATCATTCATTACTTCACTAAATTCACCCACACCGGTGTAGTATATCCCTTTGCTTTGCTCTTTTTCTTCCTGTTACCTGCTAGAGAAGGCATGTACTCACTAACAGACGGTGTACCT
Organism: Chaetoderma sp. LZ-2023a; assembly: GCA_034401795.1. NCBI lineage: Eukaryota > Metazoa > Mollusca > Caudofoveata > Chaetodermatida > Chaetodermatidae > Chaetoderma > Chaetoderma sp. LZ-2023a. The sequence continues at coordinate 19,708,177 of CM067363.1, read as the reverse complement.
GTACCTTTTATATACATCCTTTTACTCATGGCAGAAGGTGTGTACTCACTGACGCTATCATCGTTATCATTGACATTATATATCTGCTGCAATGTTTTCTCTTGTCAGACAGGTCATGTAGCAGATTAAGAAACCTTCCCTCTGCAACATCGACAATACCACTATGTCGAGGATTGTGTCCATGAGCAACAACGCTTGTAAGCTGATCGAGTACATTACTTTTCAGGTAAAACATACCATCTATTGCTACTTCGCCTAGATCATTAACATTAAAACGTTCATGAACTGAGTACAAAATAGTAAGTATTCTGCTGGCTTTTGTCTTATATGGCTTTGGTATTTCTCTCATTGTACAATCAAGTATTTGTGTAGGCAGTGCATCTGACGTAGGTATGGATTGAAGAGGTGGCACATGATATTGATGCCCTATTGATTGCTGATAGTAGTGACTATATTTATCCCATACTTGCGAATACGATGTCACCTTTCCATGCTCTGACATATCGTGTCATGCTAATATATTGGATATCTCGTTGTTGAGATGAATAGCTTTACATATCGCTGGGTCTGTCTGTAGCAGAGATATTTTAGTATGTTCATTTAAATTACCTATAAATTCGTGTGGTACCAAAGCCATCTTACGTACATGTTCCGTCTTCTCACGTGAACAGCTTACCAATTAATGGTGCTAGTGTGCCAATCACTGCGGGTAATATGGCTCCCAAAAATCCACCTGTCTGTAACAGACGTTTTTTATGCGTGTATGACACTCCACGACTGGTCAGCACACACATATGGTGTTTATATTTACTCAGTCGCTTGTATCGTGATTTAGTAAGCTGGACATTTCCGCGTAATACATTAAGGCATGACTTGCATAGCACATCTATCAATTCATTTGAACATGTTTCAATACATCATTTCTGATCTTTAGTTTTACTTTGGCCAGATATTGTAGCATAGGTAAATGCTGTCCTATATTATGTGGTGCCATTTTTTCATTTCTTTGGTATGTACATGTAACAGACGTCATTTTGGATGAACAGTTGACTGGAGTCTAATATTGTTTGGTGTTGACTGTTTCAAATCCAAAAGTAGATATGAGTGAGGTTTGCATGTAGCATCCTTATATGCGTCTATCAAATACTTTGTATTACAAGGATACATCTGATTGGATAAAGAGCGTACAGAGGATGCATCACATAGATTCTTAAAAAATACCATGTAGTGACGGTTAACTGATACGTCGCGCTGATTACGCGACTTGTGAAACGGATTTTGTGCTGCAGAGATAACACTACAGTTCTCATAATGAGAATGTTTTGTAAATAAGTCAGCCACATTTTCATCGCATTTATTCATCAAAGCATCCAGTATCACCAATGTCCTACAACTTCTGTCTAATTCAACATTTACCCCCTCTTTAAATTCTGCTTTTTGTGCTAAATCATTATATCCATCTTGCCACATGCCATAGCAGTACATGATCCTCTGTGGAGGGGGAGTAATTGACGATGGATCTCTTATTAATGCTTATCTCATTTCAGTTTTACCACATGGTGTCGACCCACAGACACTCATGGTAAAGGGTGACGTAATGTCGTATTACAGTCAAGCATTGACGCCATCACATTCACTCGAAAAAATAATCATTCAACTGGCATACCATATGCACAAACACTTATGTCTATATATAAATATATTTGTGGCGACCCTATCAGATTCATGATGATGTGATATGACATAATGACGCAAGTTCACATTTATGAGACATGCCTGTCTGAAATACATGTGAATGCGTAAATCTTTGAACCATTACTCCATAAATAATGCACACTCACCAGTCATTATGTGTTAAAGATCAAAATGCCGATGGCATATGTTGTGAAGTGCTGTGTGCTTCAGCTATGTTTTGACATAATCGCAGCCAGCATGCTCTATTCAGCTGCATTTTGATGTGTATTTTTTGGCGAGTGCCGATATGTTTTGAAGTGCTGCATTAACATACTGATGCGCATTGCCAATAGAGGGCGGGGGTGTCGGGTGCACCATTCAATGGCATGATTGACAACGAGTAAACAAATTAAATCATTTTAAACTTTTATTAATACTGACATCGTAAATGACACAACATATTATTACATCGATATGATTCTAGTACACAACATCAAACTGCGATATGTTTACTGGTACTACAATATTAAGACAATATATTAATTAAAGGCAATGATATTAAGGGTATCGATATTATGTTGTTATCAGTTGATTAACATGTATTACAACGGGGTTGCATCTAAACCATGACATCATACACAACCAGCACAGATCAGTACTTAATGCTTTAGTGACTAAATTTGTTCCTGAAAATTAATATATCAGGCTTAACACTTTAATGGCATACACGTACATAGCCGTCCTCCTTAGCGGGCTACAGAAAGACACATTTGCGGACTGAGAGAAGACTAATTTTGAGAATTACCACTGGATTGACTGCCACAGTTATCTAAATTGTGGTGCAATGGTTATTTAAGTCTGATAAAGATTTTGAAACTAATTTGACTGGCATTGACATAGGAAGCTACAAACTTGCATACATCTTAGTTTTGTAATATTCATCAGCATAGATATATAGTTGCCAGTTCACTAATGAGTGTGGCTATGGACGGTTTCGCCATTAAAGGGTTAAGCCAGATATATGAATTAAAGGCATCAATATTATGGCATTAACAGTTGTTTATCATATATTATATCGACGATATACCGTAACCATGATGTCATACACAAACGGTACAGATCAGAACTATGTTCATATAAATCGTAATGTTTGTTAAGTTCATAACGATATTCATCTTCGCACATTTCTTTTAATGCGTCTTCAATATACAGTTCGAGATTGTCGATTGGATTAAAGTTAAAATCAATACCTAAACACGAATGTTGATGCTGAGTCGGATGAGTCACACTGCAACCGTAACCATTTTGTACCGCTAGCTTTTGTATCTTTGTAGCCAACATATACGCGAATAATCTCTGGCTGTTCTCATGCTCATTAGGCGAAGGGCAATAATGCCATGCATGATTCACAGTGTACTCTCCCCCAATTGCAAACATATCTAGACGACATGACCGTAATGTGCATACGTGCCTACACAGGAAGATTCAGTTCTTCAAAAGGTCAGAGAATGCGTTTCTGATATTAGTCTGTGGATGACCAGGAACAAGTTAAAGCTCAACCCAGATAAAACAGAGTTCCTGGTCATGTCAACAAACCAACAACATAGTAAACTCGCCACCATGGAAGTTCAATTAGTAGACAGTAATATCAGGGCAACTGTGTCCGCCAAAAACCTAGTTATTATTATTGACCAGGCTGTGGATATGAATGCACATATACGATCCATGTGTAAATCTGCATATTTCCATCTCCGCAACATCAACTCCATCGGAAATGTGTTAACACACCAAAGCACAGAGACACTAATACATGCCTTCATCATGTCACGATTAGACAATGGAAATAGTCTTCTTTCCGGTATTACAGAACAGTATCTAAATAAACTGCATGGCCTTCAAAATGCTGCGGCTTGCATTATCATGAAGGTTAGGAAGGGGAAGCATATAACACCAATTCTAAAACATCTTCACTGGTTGCCAGTCTGGCAGAGAATAGAGTTTAAGCTTCTCCTCCTGACCTGGAAATCTCTGCACAATAGAGCCCCCAAAAACATGCAAGACATGATTATGACCCAGGCTGCACACTTCGGTCTAGGGACCACCAATTGCTCTGCAACCCACGATCAAACTTGCTCTCCTGTGGGGATAGAGCCTTCAGTGTTGTTGCCCCTAAACTATGGAATAAACTGCCTCTTGCTCTAAGATCATGCAAATCAATAGAAAATTTCAAGAAAACACTAAAGTGTCACCTATTCACAAGCGCCTATGAAAATTAGTTTATCGAGATATGGTGCTATATAAATGCTGTATTATTATTATTATTATTATTATTATTATTATTATTATTATTATTATTACACTCTTACAATACTGGTATAATTTCATATCTACATGATTTAGTTCATCAACAGTATCAATGGCGTCGAGATTTAGTTCATAATCGACACACATGTCGTCGAGGAATATAACGTCCTTAGTATTCGGCGAAACGTCCATTGACAATACTGGATCATCAGTATCGCTAGTTGACATAGTAGGTAGAATGTCAGACATGTTCAGATTACTGTATACCATAAAAGCTCGGAGGTAATGCAGAAAACCCCTCTGCGGAGTTCTGTTCTGTTTTACCATTAAAGGTAGGCAATGCGGATAACAGCAAGTCATCGTTCAGTTTCAAAAGTTCCCATTCAGCATCTGACAGGTACAATCCATTATGCGTAGCTCGTAGAGCTATGTCAGAGCAGAAAAAGTAATGTATGTCGATGCAGGGAAAATCGTCGCTGATAGATATTCGAACGGCAAATATGTAAATTGTATGCCTTCCTTTTTGCGCGCATGATATACTTTCTCTTCAAGATCAGGAAAGATATGCACCAGTTGTCTAAATGCTTTTATGCTTATATATACACCACATTTAGTAGGATAACCATCAGGATGAAACGGTTGTAGATCGATACACCACTTTTTGCCAAATTGAATCGCTCGCTTTACGCAAATTTCTGAGATAGCACCAATATAATGATTGCTTTAAATACTTTGAACATTGATCAGTCGACATTATGAATGATTGAAAGTGATAGATGTGACATGTCAGACAACGTCATTTATATCACATTGGAAACAATAGTGTCCACCGCCCACCTGCATGAACAATAGTACACAGACGACAATTTAGAACAATAGCACACAGACGCACATCTAGAACAATAGTGCACAGCATACACTTGTGAATAATGGTGGTCACCTGTATGAACAACTGTGAACAGAGGCCATCTGCATGAACAATAGCGTGCAGCATACACTTATGAACAATAGCGTGAACCTGCATGAATATGGCAGATGTATACCAATGTTCTCATGTGTCTGAGAATGACGTCCATGTTGACGACAGTGGCCATGGTTCAATAGTACATTATGAAGATGACATCACAAATATTAGAAATAGTCAACTAAGCACTACAAACCATCACATGCTTTCGTATAACATTGCAGTGGATCCCCTCACACTGTGGAGTCCAAGGAAATGAGGAAGCAGACTAGATGGCAAAGGTGGGTGCAGAAGAGAATCAGACAGAAAACATGGTTACCCATACAGAGATGAAGACTATCATCAAGTCACTCTATAGAACACCTCAATCAGACGATGCCTACCATCATCTCTCGAGGCCAGAGCAAGTGACCATTTTTCCTCTCAGAACTGGATACAACAGACTAAACCAACACATGTACAGGCGATTCCACCTTACGACATCGCCCACTTGTCATTGTGGAGAAGCAGAACGGACCACAGAGCACATACTTCAATGTTGCAGTACGTATCAGCTGCTGAGAGAAGAGATCTGGCCTTTGTCAACCTCTTTTCTTGAAAAGATGTATGGGACTGTGGAAGAACTGCAGAAAACCACAGATTTCATATTGAGAACGGCTCTCCAAGTGTAATACCAGCGATCGAAAAGAAGAAGAAGAAGAAGTCAACTAATAAGATTTCTAATGAAGTTTCTAATGAGGTTTTGTAATAAAAATAGTCACAGTAGTCAATGTCTATTCCATATTCAGTTAATAACAATGAACTAATTTGAGTCATGATCAAAATCCTCCCATAGTTAATTATACCATCACTTAAAACCCATCACATATGCCTCATCCTCAATACGCGCATCTTATCCTTATCATCGTTACACTGAATGGCAACATATGCTATCATAGAGTGGGCAGCGAGTGCTGCTTCATCGTCTATGGATAACCCTGACATTGTTTACGAATTGACTGATAAAGTACAATGTTACTATTTATATTTATATTACGCTAGTGTAACCATATGGAACTGAAGATAAATCACCGAGTTTCAAACTTTGCTTCTCGAAGACGGGTCTGAAGATCTTACTACTATTGACTGAAAGAATTCTAAATTGAGATGTGCGTGTGATCTTAGATGGGTAGCTTAGTAGTATGCTATTACTATCCATAATTTCATCATCCTTAATAATTTGATCGATGGATTTTTTTATTGCATCAAAATTTACTTGTTTTGATTGTTCAGTACCCAGTGTTAAACCTTTAACCTTTGATACCTGTTTAACAATCGATGGATCATCGCGACGCTTCATTTCAAGAATATAGTTTTTTGGACCGAGTGAGCAAAAACTTGTTAACTCATAGTCGGAAGGGATTTCACGCATCCAAGAACCTAGATACCCACTTCGATCTTGAATGGTCGGCTCACCTTCACAGGCACTAAATACCACAGAATCTGTATCATGATAGGCTATGCGGTGACCAAGTAAGGACAAGCCTTCATGCAGTTTTACTCGCCCATAAGCTGTCATGAAAGATGTAAGAATACAGTTGGTATTTAATGGGGACTTCATTGACAGTACACCACCATTACAAGATTATCATTGAGGAATAAAATGCTGCTGACAGATTTACTTTTATCATTCAAAAGCTTGAGTAGCTCTTTTCGCTTTGATACCATCTTATTCTTGGTGGGATCACATAGTGAAAAATGGCCCCACAAAATATTCAATCCGGATTTAGCTACAAAACATAGAGCCGGATTATTTGATATATTCGCTGGGTTGAGTTGTATAGCCTCATGCATGTAGTACTCTTGTATATAGTGCTCTTTATCACTTTCATTACAGACCCAGTCTGGATACACGCGACTTTACTGCTTAATTTTGAGGAAGCGGTTAATGTATTCGGAAAATAGTTCCTTATCGCCATGTTGTTCATATTGCGATGACTCAGGATAATGCCAGACTTCGTACATCTTTTTAATGATATAACCATGGTGAATAGCTAACTGTAGCTCAGGAGTTGTCCACGTCCCACATAAGGAATATTGTTCTTCTGCATGTTTGCATATGGTAGATTGACCGATTCTTGCGCACTCAGTGCATAGTTCAAACATGAGCCACTTATTCTTCTAGTAGGTAATATTGGAAAGTATAAATCACGAGGAGGGAGGACTTCACATTTAATAAGACCGAGGAAGTCATTCACCATCTTATCATTCAAATCGTCACCTCTTATTATCTCGTATGCACCTTCTGGAAAACAACATTGGTTCATCACTGATGGGTACATGAAAATGCAGTCTAAATATTCTAGCTTAGTATGTTCATCCGCTTCCAGAAATAATCGAATTGTGGATGTACGCTCACCAAATAGCATGTCACGTGGAACTATGGTGTGTGCTAAGTCCAATTCGGTGATAAAATCATTTAGTCCATCGGTATTAGCGATTAGTTTCTTGAACTCACATTCCCACATAATTCTCATTGTATATCCATGCGATTCGAATAATGAAATGCGATCTTGAAGAGCGGAAAAGCCTTCTTCATGTCTGATCACTGTATGGTGTATATATCTGCTCACATTTATTGCCACAGCAATCAGACTCGTGCCCATGAAATTTACACCCACAAAACTCGAAAATAATATTTTCGCGTGGAGTGAATCCATCTACATAATGCCTGCAAGCCTTTTCCTCACCCTGGTTTAGAACGTGTAAGATTTGGTAACCCTCACTTAGCCTAGCCCATTCCATCCATTCAACAGCGATCATGCTATATGCATGTTTTGCTCTTAGTGAGTTGTCAGGTAAAGTCTGAATGCTATCAGGGCGTAGGGATAAAGTGTGATATGCTACATTACATGCACCTGCTAGTGTTATCCCTAATACGAATGGTTTTTGCCCATCCATTGCTTCAGAAAATAAGGACTTAAATCTAGACACAGCTAAATATAAGACGGTTACGTCATCGTTACAATATTCTATGAGATTTTTTATCAACATCGTTGTGTGCATCTCTAGATATCTGCTCATTGTACCATTGATCAAATTCGAGCAGTTCATTTGCTTTCCTGTTTTGTACACCGAATACCTCCCTCTATATTATCATATGTGATATTCCTGTAGATTTACATGCGTTGATACCTGATTTAGCTGAGAAACATCGCTGACAGAGTACTATTGTGAGTATTACTATATGATACATCACAATGGGGACAGTAATTGCACACCATACGAAATGCTGCGATAGACGTTATTAATGAAATGTGATTATCGCATTCCAAATGTAAAAGATATATTGATGGTAGAGCAGTAGTAGAATCGATGCTGAATAGACATTTGTGTGTTGACTCGGAGTAGATGCGGATACTAAATTCGTTGCCGAAATGTTGATGAAATTTCAACCAGTCAGTACTATTAATCTCGTGTTCAGGAATACAACATGCTGCATGATACTCACACGTCATATGTGTCTGAAATGTTTTATTATGAAACAAATTGTTCCATTCATGTTTAGTCATCTGATTTTTTGTTTTCTTGATCAATTTTATGCCTAAATATATACCAGCTGCGAAACAGAATGGATATTCTGAACGGACAGATATAATACATTTTTGACATGCTTGTACTCGTCTTTTTCATCGCAATGTATATTTAGCAGATTTAAATGATCACGATGGAATATCGTGAATATCATGCCAACCGCCAGAGTTCTAGTCCTCAACGCGAAAAACATGAAACTCAACTGAGACTGAATTACTTTTTCAATCGAATCCAAAATTTGATCCGCTGTAATTTTATTCCATGTCATAAAATCCATCATGATAGGCATATCCAACACCGACTGAATGATCTCAATTCTTACATGGTCATTTAATTGACCATTGCTATATGTGCTATAAGTATCGAGCAGAGTTTGAACCATGCCTGATATAAACTCTAAATGAGTTAATGACGAATCAGCAATAGGATATTTCTTAAATGATATGCTATATTCAGTACCGTCAATATGATATTTTTACTACGGAACTTACGTATAGTCTTCGACGTTATATAGTCTGAATAATACCTACCTGAGGTTGGATAGGAGCATATGCGACGTCGTTATATAAGTGGAATTGATCATTATTGATTGATAGAACGGCTCAACACGTTGCAAATATTGATAATGATCATTATTAGTGAGTGGAATGCATACAGATATTGGATGCATAATGTTCATCACCTTTTGTGTGATTCACTGTTCTGTTTGATCGAAGATAGGCACTTGTCGTGTAGGTGCATTTATATAGTCATCATATTCTAATACATCAACGAACTGAGGCTGGGTAGAAGAAGGTACATCAGTGGGTGGTAAACAATCAGATATTTGCTGCATAATATTCGTATCCATCGTGATGTCGTTAGGAGCGGGTATGCTGTCACTATGCAACAGGTCTAATAGATATTATTGTTCAATATTGATGAATAGATCGATGTCAACATGATGTGACTATTGATCAAGCTCATCATCAGTGAATGGAAGGCAAGCAGATATTTGCTGCATCCTGTTCTCCACATCATCGCTAGTTTCATTTTGCGTGAGTCGCTGGTCTGTTTGATCGAAGATAGGCACTTGTTGTGTAGGCTCATTTATATAGTCACCATATTCCAATACATCAATGAACTGAGGTTGGGTAGAAGAAGGTACACCTTCGTGCAGCAAACAATCAGATATTTGCTGCATAATATTTGCATCCATCGCGATGGCGCTAGGAGCAGGTACAATGTCACTGTCTAAATAATCAGTTAGAAATTGATTATTATTGCTTGGTGGAACGGGGTCATCATGCTGTAAATATTGATTAAGATTGTCATCGGTGAATGGAATGTATGCAGATATTTGCCGCATAATGTTATCCACATCATCGCTAGTTTCATTTTGCGCAATTCGCTGTTCAGTTTGATCGAAGATAGGCACTTGTTGTGTAGGTACATTTATATAGTCACCATATTCCAATACATCAACGAACTGAAGCTGGCTAGAAGAAGGTACAGCTTCGTGCGATAAAAAGTCATATATTTGCTGCATAATATTCGCATCCATCGCGATGTCGTTAGGAGCGGGTACAATGTCACTATCTATATAATCAGTTAGAAATTGTTCATTATTGCTCGATAGCTCAGTGTCAACATGCTGCAAATATTGATTAAGATCGTCATTAGTAAGTGGAATACGTGCTGATATTTGCTGCATAATGTTCGCCATGTAGTCGCTAGTCACATTCATGGCTCTGTTTGATCGAAGATAGGCACTTGATGAGCATGGTCAAGTATACTTTCACATGGTGTCCGATACATGCGTTGTGTAGTGTCATTGTTTAATGCCATACGATCCTCGTCGGCCATCTGCTGTAAGATCACATTAAGAGCATTCTCTTATTCATTTAGTGTATCATCCATAATTGTGTGCTTTAAGAAACAAGATTGCTATCAAGAGAATAAGTTCGCTATATATTGACAACTTCTTTACACATTAAACTCTCATTATTTATTTTAACACAATTCTATTAATGTCTTCAATCAATTTTATAGCATGTAGCGGACGATAAATGCGTTTATGTTAATCATATCGCTTTTATACTAACTAGAACACATTTTGTTCATGCAGACGGGCCGCTGGACGCTATTGATCATGCGGGTAGTCGCTATTGTTAATAAGTGTCAGCTGTGAGCTATTGTTCATAAGTGGGTGGACGCTGTGTGCTATTGTTCTAAATGACAGACTGTGTGCCATTGTTCATGCAAGTGGCCGAAGCTGCATGCTCTCATGCAGTATAATTAATGTATTTTATAGTCTGTGATATGAAGACATATTTTATGCAAAAACATTCAACAGCGATTAGCAGCGTGGTTTCCAAAAAAGGGTAATAAAACTAGGAAAAAATTACTGTGTCCGGGCATGTCCATACACATGTTGGCGCATGTATAAATGTGCAGTCGCCTGTATAAAATTGTGGTCGCAACATTTTTTTGAAAATTTAATAATTAAATGACTGCCACTTTAAAGACATATATCTCCTTAAATACGACAGAGCACGCATGTCAACACCCATTTAAAACACATTAATTTATGCATTAACACGCATATGTCATTTAAACAGACAATAGCTTGTAGCCGGGCATTTAGAACAATAGTACACAGCCGCTCATTTAACGCAATAGCGTACACCCGCTCATTCAAAACAACCAATCAGAACGCAGTATTTAAATAGGTCAAGAGCTCATTTGCATAACAATAGCTCCCAATCTATACTACTCACCAAAATTAGCGAGATAGCAATTTTTTCCGGGTCCAACCCTAATTCTACTGCACTAATACGCCACTCCAGTGACGGCTAACCAAGCCCTGTATAGGAATTAATAGTAAACAAGGCTGATATCGAAAGCGGTGTCACCGAAATTACCTTTAGTACACGCGATATTTGTAGTCGGTTCCAGTACAGTTTCTCCTGCTGAATACGCTCGCACGTGTTTCTTTTTTATTACGTAGACTTGTTTCTTCTAAATTGAGGTATTTGAAAATCCCGCAAATAAGAACCGGCTGGGCAAATAAATTAGCGTGATTTACGTCCCATAATACAGATGATACATTTTGAGTTAAGAATCAATCAGTGCGTTGCTGGCAGGCTGTCAGATATTGAACAAAAGTTGTTTTTGCTATTATCGGAGAACACTTCCAGCGAATCAGTGTGTATTTTCTGAAATATTGACACGAGTCTGATTTATTTATACAAAGTTAAACCAGTCGTGTCACCCACACTTTAAATGTTCGATTTTGAAATCTAGATACAGTGAAATGCAATATGAGGCCCATTTGGCACAATATTATTAATTATTAATTGGTCAAGATTTTTCAAGAGAATTATAATTTTTGAATGCCAAGAGAAAACAATTTTTGGAAATTTACCATTGAAAGTTACGAAAATAGCATTCTGTCGTCCTGCAAAGCGCGAGGCCCCATTAAACAATGGTGAAATGGGTAACTGATTACCCCGTCCTACTACTACTACTACTACTACTACTACTACTACTGCTGCTGCTGCTGCTGCTGCTGCTGCTGCTGCTGCTGCTGCTGCTGCTGCTGCTGCTGCTGCTGCTGCTGCTACTACTAACACTACTACTACTACTGCTGCTGCTGCTGCTGCTGCTGCTGCTGCTGCTGCTGCTACTACTACTACTGCTACTACTACTACTACTACTACTACTACTACTACTACTACTACTACTACTGCTGCTGCTGCTGCTGCTGCTGCTGCTGCTGTGGGTGGAGCTTAGCTAGAGATGGGCGGGACATAGCTAAAAATGGAAAGGTCCCTTCTCAGCATTTTGTAGTATCACCGCGGCCATCTCGAATTTCTCGAATAAATCAAGCGTGACAGTCCCAATGCCACCCAGGAATCACTATGTATAGAAAAATAAACTTTATCCGGGAATTTTGGTTTAACCTATGGCTGTTAGACAATATTCATCAAATTATATACGATTGGAACAGATGCCATCCAAGAATAGTTTCATTTATTTTGTCATTATACAACAAATACACACCTTTCTATGTGCGGCTGAATTGATTTTTAACAGTTTGACGCCTAAATGGACCGTACCGGTTTTAGCTATGCCCCGCCCATCTCTAGCTAAGCTCCACCCACACCTCGCTCGTGTTGGGATCGATCAATCTCTGAACACCCTGACTATCAATTTCCCAAAAAATACACAGGTAAGCTGTTGAATATTTTGAAACTAATTTGCCTAAGGCAGCAACAGCGCCCAGTCAAATTGGTTTCAAAATATTCAACAACATGTTTATTAAATACCAAATAATTACAAAGACATACAATTCATACGTGTCGAACAATTTGAGATTTGATGAAGGTCTATATGGAACCCTTTGTGACGTAATGATTGTGACGTCATCATACACGCATTGAGCTGATTATGATGTCATATGAGGTCAGATGATGGATGGATACTCTGGAAAGGTGAGTTCCCGGACTCTCAATGTCAAGGTAACAATACATGTAAACTGTTAATATTCCTAACCCCTCTTGTGTCAAAGGGCTACTTAAATCAATTAACCCTTTATTGGTTAAGATTTTCCATAAAGAATAATAATTTCTGCAGGATAAGAAGACTATTTTTTGGTAAATTTACAAAAAGAGCTTTCTATTGGCTTGCAAATGGACATTTCACTTGACCTCTGCAGCGGCCTTGACCGTTAAACGGGTAATGATAAAGAAATTCAAGTTTTTGCTTGGTCAGTGTCCATTTGCAGGCCGGGTAGAAGAGTACTTTTTAATAATTTACACCGGCATCCGAGCTAGTCATTCCAGTGAAAAATGGTCAAAAATACACTTCTCTCAGCCTACAATTTGAACAATCCTCACGACAACTTCAGAGTCCATTTACGACCAGCTTGACCAGCAAAGGGTCAAGTTTAACACATTTTGAGTTAAAGTAATTTAACTGGACGCTGTAGTTGCCTATTCCTATTCAAATTAGTTTCAAAATACTTAAATTGCAGCTTCATCGTGACGGACCTACATCATTTGCTTGTGACGTCAGGTAACGAGTGACGTATTTTAATCATGACGGCAGATACGTGAGTGACAATTCGGATCCATACATTGCTCGTTAATGGACCTTTCCAGATGAGCCATTATTCATATGACGTCATAATAAACTAAGTGGCTTGTAGGATGACGTCATAACTAACTATGGCACGATTAACTCGATTTAGTCCGTCTTTAACCCTTAATAGTCCGACACGTTGTACGAATTGTACGTTTTTAACATTTAATGAACATTCTGTTGAAGATTTTGAAACTAATTTGACTGGGCGCTTTTGCTGCCATAGGCAGCAAAAGCGCCCAGTCAAATTAGTTTCAAAATATTTAAAGGGATGCTAATCCCATCTCAAATGTTATACTGCACCGATAGATTATGGGTTATAGATTCCATTAAATTAATATCCTGTCACATTCCCGTAGCTGTATCATAATTATCCGCTTTTCGCCACCATTTTGTCTCCTCAAGTGATAGTGCGCGATGCCATGAAGTGCCAATGCATTAGATTCTTAATTATATAACGCTCATCTCGCTGAACATTTTGAAATTAATTTCTCTGGGAGTTGTTGTTGCATATATATATATATACGGAACAACAACTCCCAGAGAAATTAATTTCAAATGTTCAGCGAGATGAGCGTTATATAATATATATGATGTTAGTTATCCTTCTAGTTATCCTTTAATTTTATTTGAGATCCATGTTTTATCATTTGGGTGCATTTACTTTTCAACAAATCAGGCATAGAGGTGTCATCTATAGCTTGACAATGTGGTATAAAATCAACCGTACGGGTAAGCTGTTGCATATTTTGAAACTAATTTGACTGGAAGTTGTTGCTGCCATAGGCAGCAACAACAACTCCCAGTGAAATTAATTTCAAAATATTCAGCGAGATGAGCGTTTATAATTAAGAATCTAATGCATTGGCACTTCCATGGCATCGCACTATCACGTGAGGAGACAAAATGGTGGCGATCACTGTTCAACGTGTACGTGATATTACAAAGCGGACAATTATGATACAGCTACGGGAATGTGACAGGATATTAATTAAATTATATAATTAAGAATCTAATGCATTGGCACTTCCATGGAATATATATACCGAGGCAGACACGCTAGCTTTATCTGATTGGTTGAAAAGTAAATACACCCAAATGATAAACCATGGATGTCAAATAAAATTAAAGGATAACGCCGCTATGGAAAGATATCCAGGCTTTAGTAGCTAAATGTTGGCACATTTCTACACCCTATGATGGCTGTCATAATTTACTTTTCAACCAATGAGAAAAATCCAAGCTTGTCTGTCTCGTGATATACGCTCAGTCATAGACGTGCCAGCTATAGTTTGACAATGTGGTATAAAAACAAACATACAGGTAAGCTGTTGAATATTTTGAAACTAATTTGACTGGAGTTGTTGCTGGTATAGGCAACAACAACTTCCACTTAAATTAATTTCTTGAGATCACCTCGTAGCACGCTTAGCAGATCTATGCAATGAAGTCCTCTTCTGGCTTTGTATTTGCTGGCTCCGAGTAGTGTGAATTCCAAGGCTCTCTGTGCTGGTGTCTCCTCTGGTATCCTTAGCGCATGCCCAAACATGGACCATTTTTGCTGGGCGACTTTTACAGACAGCGGCGACGTATTACGCATCTTGTATAGTGCACCGTTGGAAATTATACTGTCTGGTCATCGGTGTCCAGTGATGATGCGTAGCTATTTGCGGTGGCAGGCATCGAGTTTGTCTAGAGCTGCCTTTGATGCTGCCCAGCTGTTACAGTTATACAGCATCAAGGATACGCAGGTTGCATTGTATAAACGTAGCCTTTTTATCAAGGGAATCTTTGATCTACGAATCAATACTTCCAGAAGGACTGGAAAGTTATGTTCCCCATGGCCCTGTGCGCAACTTTTTTATTTCCTCGGCCGTCTTGTCTCTGAATTCCTGTTTTGCCGTCCTAACTAGAGTGTGTACATGATTTGGCTGCTTCTTGAATTTGGTTATGTTTTTCTCTTCGTTTGCTTTCCTTAATTTCTTAAAAGGGGTTTCTCTGATCCTCATTTGGTGCTTAAAGGGATGTTGCTCTTATCCTAAATGTTATACTATTATATAGATTGTGGTTTATAGATTCCACTTCATTCACATGCTGTCACATTCCCGTTTCTGTATCACAACTATCTGCTTTGTATTAATGCGTAAATGTTGAACAGTGACCGCCACCATTTTGTCGCCTCAAGCAATGGCGTGTGATGTCATGTATGTACCAATGCATTGGATTTTTGATTATGTAACACTCATCTCGTTGAATATTTTGAAATTAATTTAAGTGGAAGTTGTTGTTGCCTATACCAGCAACAACTCCAGTAAAATTAGTTTCAAAATATTCAACAGCTTACCTGTATGTTTGTTTTTATACCACATTGTCAAACTATAGCTGGCACGTCTATGACTGAGCGTATATCACGAGACAGACAAGCTTGGATTTTTCTCATTGGTTGAAAAGTAAATTATGACAGCCATCATAGGGTGTAGAAATCTGCCAACATTTAGCTACTAAAGCCTGGATATCTTTCCATAGCGGCGTTATCCTTTAATTTTATTTGACATCCATGGTTTATCATTTGGGTGTATTTACTTTTCAACCAATCAGAAAAAGCTAGCGTGTCTGCCTCGGTATATATATTCCATTGAATCGAATGTTGGCTAAGAAGGGCAGTTACTAGGATGTTCTAAATCATGCACTACCATAAATCTCCTAGGTATCGTATCTCTAGAGACACCTTGATTTCTAAGCAGTGACGCATTTAGATCGCCTGTAATTAAGATGTAATTGGATTGTTTATACTTCTCAATCATTTCATGCAGTTCCTCGAGCACAGTAATGTACTCTTCTTCCGCTTTAGTAGTGTTTCGTGATGGCATGTAGACATTGATCAGGCATATAGGAGTGTCTGCATCGAGCTTTATGGCTAGTAATTTGTTGCAACCATCTGAAATTTCAATACCATTCATGTCTAGATCCTTTGATCAGGTGATATCAGTTCCACTGTGGCCCCGAGGTGCTTTTAACGGGGGTATGGGGTTCTCATCATCACTGAAATTTGGGTTGTTGTAGATATCTGCAAGTTTACCACTCTTATATTTGTAGAGCCAATGCTCGTGCAATAGAATAATTGAATTTTGCATGGAGAGCAACTGGAGGTAGTTCAGATTTGTTTCTGCATTCTTTGTATTTAGCGTTGTCATCTTCAATTCCAAACCTTTGGCCCGGGTTAAACTCTGCTGTTGTACAGTATTCGAGTCTGATGAGGCGGTGACAATTGCAGTCTTCTCAACCGTGGTGACATCTTATCGATTTGTGACTGACGGTAAGGTGGGTGAAGTTGATAATGTGGTTGGAATGAAGTTTGGTGGTTGTGACTTGGTGCTTGGAGCTGTTGTTGTTGAGGCCTCACAAGTTTAGGATGATCGAGTTGATGAAGTGGATATTGCATATCTGTTACATGATCTGGTATGATTGGTCTGTTTTGTTGGAATAACTGAGACTGATATGATCTGTTTGGCTGGGTTTGATGCATTTGTTTTACATGTAGTATAATCATTTGTGGATAGACTGATGCTGGTTGCAGGTCTACTGTAGCAGCCGTATGTGTGTTTCTCCAACTTCTCATTTCCCTTTTCTGATGACCAGTCTCTAAAAAAATGATGCTGCTGTTGTCGGCGGACATCCTGGATTGAAAATATATAAATTGGTATCCAAGAAGCAAATAAATAATATTGAATCTTGAATCGTGAATCTTAAATCTTGAAAGAGTCAGAGTTTTCGAGATCGGCACTAGCATCTGCAATTTGTTGCGGCGGTAGTGACATAATGGTAGTTATTTAATAGTGTTCTCAGACTTGGCGAATTCACTACACTTTGCTAAAGTAATAAAAAATATATGCAGTTCGGCTAACTCATAAAAAGACTTAAATTTAGTTTACAGTGTGAAAGAGGCCTATTGGGGGGTGTTGGTAGGGCGGTTGTGGTCAGGGATGCCCTATGGATGGGAAGGGTTATCTCCCATTACACGACGGTTTGGTACTCTGTCATAGTTTTTAAGTACCGGGAATATACGAGCCAAGAGTCTGCTGAACAGGTTGCTCCCCTGCCCACCACCAGCCATCTCCTCTGTAGCAGCTGACTCTCTCATATCTGAAGATTGACCGTCAACAGATGACGAGTGGCGTGTGACATGGACAGGACCATTGATGCCAGAACTTGGTGCATAGACTAGAGACACGAGTTGGAGTAGGAATGGTGGTGCTATAGGATGGGATGTACCTTGGATAGGGGGTGGTCTCGCAGTTTGAAGGTGTGGATGGGTACACCGAGTTGTGCGGTTTTGCTGTTCTTCAAAACAAGCCCAGGCCTCATCAAGCCTCTTCCGATCAATCGATTCCTGAACTGCCTGACATAGTATCCGCTCTCTATAGAATGGTACACACAAGCCATAGTATCCGCTCACTATAGAATGGTACACGCAGGCCCTAACATCCGCTCTCTATAGAATGGTACTCACCAGCCATAGTATCTGCTCTCTATAGAATGGTACACACAGGCCATAACATCTGCTCTCTTTAGAATGGTATACATGGTGGAATTCGATGTACTATGGAGAAGATCAAAGCGTATTATCATTTTCACCGTCTTTTCTAAATAATGTGTGACTATGTACGCTCATGTCATGATTATCAGACTCGCAAGGTGACAAATGTGCATACGAAGTACGTCATTGTAGCTTATCCTGCACCTATAGCTCCTTTCTGCGTTTGGCAGATTGACCTTTATGGGCATCTTCCTTGTACATCACGAGGTCACACATACATCTTTATAGCTTTTGATCTCGCTTCACGGGTTTTTTGCCGCTAGAATTCCGAGCAATGAGTCTATGGCAGTTTCCGAATCATTGTTTCAACTTTATACCACATACAGTGTTTGCGACCTGGCTATTGCTGACAGAGGGTGAGAGTCTACAGCTCGTATTATGGAGATACTTTGTCGTTTGATGTGGGTTTCAGACCCAGAGTTTCGTTCACCATGGCATTGGTTTGTGCGTGAGCGCGTTTATAGGACTATGGCTGAACGTTTCACTCTATTCATGAATGTCGATTGCAATAACTGGGATGTATGTCTTCGGTGTGTGTTTTTTTTGTTAATAGTTCTGTTAATTCTATCACAAGCTGTTCTTCATTCAAGGTATTGTTTGCACACGGACATAGGTTTCCATTGGTGACAGACCAGCGCCTATGGCAGTCACGCACTACAGGCAGACACACTTATTTAAAGCAAAAGGTTGCTTTAATAGCTGTTGTTCACGATAACGTTAGGTAACATTTGACCCAAGCTGGAACTAGTATGATGTATAATGTTAACAAGGACTTGAGGTTGCTCACTCTTTCAGTTGGAGAATGTGTGTATGTAACTAATGAGACTGCAGGCCCTATTAGGAAATTGCATAACCGTTATGATGGTCCTTATGTTGTTGATGTCTTTTGTAGTAATCATACTGTATTGCTTAAATACCCTACTGCTACCAAACCTCTTCCTCATACAGTACATATTAGCCGTATTGAAGTAGCTCATGTCCGGAAACCATCACTAAACAATTTCTTTGTGGTCACTAATGAAATTTCTCCTAAGATCTATGCGACTAAAATGCCCCAAACAGTGATAGCTACTACGGAGGTTGCAGGTTATAGTTGATAATGAAAATATGTTGACCGATCACAGTACGATGAGTCCATTCATGCCATCAGGGCCTAGGCCTAAGCGCCTTATTCGTAAACATTTGATGTATAGGGATTCTGGCCATTCCCTGACAATGATTATCATAATTCTGTAAAACGAATTTTGGCTAGGAGACAAGGTACTAATGGTCTCGAATATTTTATTCATATTCCGGGTGAACCATCTTTTTGATAAGCCCAGCCCGCACATCGCCATGTTAGGATCAATCCTGAACTGCCTGACTATCACATTCCACAAAACTATAGAGGTAAACTCTTAAATATTGTGTAACTAGTTTGGCTGGGTGTTGTTGCCAATGGCAGCAACAGCATCCAGTCAAATTACTTTCAAAATATTCAACAGCATGTTTATTAAATAGCAAAGACATGCAAAGCCAGGAGAGGACGTCATTGCATAAATCTACTAAGCGTGCTACGAGGTG
Source organism: Chaetoderma sp. LZ-2023a (assembly GCA_034401795.1). Classification (NCBI taxonomy): domain Eukaryota; kingdom Metazoa; phylum Mollusca; class Caudofoveata; order Chaetodermatida; family Chaetodermatidae; genus Chaetoderma; species Chaetoderma sp. LZ-2023a. The sequence goes on along the minus strand of CM067363.1, from coordinate 19,688,378 downwards.
ACTTAAAGAAGGCAGGACTCGGTACGCTCAAGTCAAGAATGGGCCTGAGGAAGCTAAGGATTTCGGCTGAGGACAAGACACAGTGGGCAAAAGCGAAGAAGCACTTATGGCAGCTGTATGATGGTTCTACTACTACAGCCGCAGAATACAGTATATCATTCATACATACATACAATTCATAGAACAACGCTTAGCCCGTCATCAGTTAACCGTTCGTGACGAACCTAATGATATATGACGTCATCGTACACGTCTCGTAGTTGATTATGACGTCATATGATGGATGGATAGACGGGAATGGTCAATTATATCATATGTGATAAGATTGTTCAATTTCATGCAATAGGATTGTTTATTTTATCGCGTTTACGAAATGTTTGGTTGAAATTCTATGTAATGGTGGAATTGTGTTTATTAATACACAGGATATTTCCATGTAGATATAACATATGTGTTTGCTGTTTTGCGCATATACACGTGCGCACACACGCACGCACGCACGCGCACACACTTGTCATCCGGTCTACGGTATTGAGCACGGCCTTGAACGTAGTATTTCCTTTGGTTGGTGTTCCTGTCTACACGGATGATTTAGCAGCTGATATCTCCACACATTTTAAAACTTTACTTAAAGGATAACTAAGCTCATCACAGATGATCTAATAGGCGACTCATAAACTATGTATGGAATTTTAAGCGTTTTATCATCCCGTCAAAGATTATTATGGTTGTCATTTCCTTTTCAACCAATCAGAAAAAAACTAGCGTGTCTGCCTCGGTATATACGCTCAGTCATAGAGGTGCAATCTAGGCCTTGACAATGTGGTATAAAAGCAACCATACAGGTAAACTGTTGAATGTTTTGAAACTAATTTGACTAGAACTTCTAGTCAAATTAGTTTCAAAATATTCAACAAGATGAGTGTTACATAATAAAGAATGTAATGCATTGGCACTTACATGACATCACACACTATCGCTAGAGAAGACAAAATGGTGGAGATCACTGTTCACCATTTACGCGATATTATAAAGCAAATAATTGTGATACAGGCAAGGGAATGTGACAGAATATGAATGATATGGAACCCATCAACCATGATCTATCAGTGCAATGCAGCATTTGATATGAGATTATAATCCCTTTAAGGCTTCGTTTGCTTTTACAGTTGAGGTCAACAATGGTCACCTTTTAGGTGATGGTTTTCCTATACGATACTTTGATGACATTGTCGTTAGTTAATTTCTTGTTTGGTCCATTTATGTCTCGTATATATGTATTGAACAACAACGACTAATGTAGACCATCCCTATGGCTATGAGCGGTATCATCCGAACTTCGGCCACGCGTATATTTTCAAGAAAAATCAAAGAATTAAACTTTCCACTTTATCCATCCATTATATGACGTCATAATCAAGTACGCGTTATCAATTACATCACGAATGACGTAGATAAGTACGTCACGATCGCATAATTAAAACGGACTAAGCGTTGTTGTACAAATTGTATGTCTTTACTATTTAATAAATATTATGTTGAATATTCTGAAACTAATTTGACTGGGCGCTGTTGCTGTCATAGGCAGCAACAGCAGCCAGTCAAATTAGTTTTAAAATATTTAACAGCTTGCCTGTATCCTTTTCGGGAAATTGATAGTCAATGCGTTCGGTGGTCGATCGATCTCAACACGCATGACGTGTGGGTGGAGCGTAACTAGGGATTGGGATAGGGGTTATATCTACAACTGGAAAGGCCCATTTCCGTGATAAGATATTTCGAGCAACTTTATTGACAGCCATTTCTTACTCAAGCGGCAGCAACAGCATTGTCAAATTTATCTCAGAATAATCAGCGGGCTTTCCTTTTTGTTAACTAACAAATGCCGACACAATAAGTAAGTCCTATATCTAATTTTCATGGTCCCACAAAAACGTGGACGTGCTAATAATTACTAATTTTAGCACACTGTATACTTCACATGTGCTGATTTCAGAATATTCTGTTGAAAATCCTCTCTCTGTCTCTCTCTCTCTCTCTCTCTCTCTCTCTCTCTCTCTCTCTCTCTCTCTCTCTCTCTCTCTCTCTCTCTCTCAACATAATGACCGGCCAAGTACATGATGCTATTATAGGAACCATTGCTCATCGTGTTGGCTTATTTTAATGTTTTATACAATGATTAAAATCAGCCAGATTCATTCAATGGCTGGTGTGATATCAAGATTACGTGATGGCTCCAACCAGATCCATCCATTGGCTTTTTTATACCAGGATTACGTGATATATCCAGCCAGATCCATCCAATTGCTTGCGGGATATCACGTTTACATGATGTCTCCAAACAAATTCAACTAATGGCTTGTGAAATATCAAGATTAAGTGATGTCTCTAAACAGTTCCATTCAATGGCTTGTGGGATATCAACATTACGTGATGTCTCCAAACAAATCCATCCAATGGCTTGTGGGATATCAAGATTACGTGATGTCTGTAACCTGATCCATGCAATGACTTGTGTGATATACATAGCTCCATGCAATCGTTTGTTGAATATCAAGGTTACCTGATGCCTGTAACAAGAGCCATCCAATAGATTGTGTGATATCAAGATTGCATGATAAAAAGTCTTACAAAGTACACAATTATCAATCTGCACAGAGACTTGAATTTGCATCAGGAACTTCCACACTGTCTAGTTGCTGTTATGGACAATTCCATGATGCTATAATTTTTAAACAGCCAATTCAAATGCACAGAAACAGTGTCTAAGTAGATTGCTTTCATAGGAAGAATATCGCTTATAATGTAGGGCTGCTAAATGTAACACGAAATTAATGGTTCCTGGCAGCCATCTTAAAATACCCCTAATATACCAGTAAAATAATGTGAATTCATGTCATGTGACAGAAATCACAGATAAATCAAATTAATATTTTAAATTTATTATTCAAACATTTCCTAGATTGCAATCTATCTGCTGCCATGGGCATATCCAGATATCTTGTGGCAACTTGTTAATCGTCAACGATATGCTGTATGTATATGTTGATTCTAACTCAGAGAAATGGTATCTAAGTGGCTATCAAACCTGGATTGTTTGCATGAACATGGTTGTGTACAATGCATTGCTGAAAGCAAGCTGGCATTAATGCTTCATAACAGTCATTTTAATTAGCATCACCATATTAGGAAAGTAATACGAGTACCTGTTATGTGACTGAAATTATAGATAAATTAAAATAGTATTTCAATTTATCAGTCTAAAATTGCATAGATCTCAATAAATTTGTTGTAGCACAGACTAGTTGCCATATTCTGTTAGCACGAGGTAAATTGTCGTTACTGGATTCGTCTGACATCAGCCATCATATAATGTATGTGTACATAAATACCATATGATTAAGTGTAGAAATTGCAATTAGGTATCTCCGATTAGATATTAGCTTCAAATTCAAAATAAAATAAAATGACTCATGTTCAACAAAATGGTTTTAGAATTGTCAGCCGTTAATGGCATATCTATTATGTGAGCATTGATTTTGTTGTGAAGCATGCTAATTGCCATATTCCTATACCTCGAGGTTATTTACTGATGGCATCAACCAGGCATTGCAATGGATATGATGTGTATGGAGTTGAATAAAGGGTATATCTCTAAGTGTAGCAATTAGGTATAACACATGGTCCATTAGCACACAATGTAAAATAAAATAATTGTGAAGTTTATTCATTGCACGCATACAGGGGCGTTGTTTATTACAGACGTTTCTAAATGGACTTCGTACATCAGTATGGGGAATGCATACATGACCACAAGCCCAGTCCACATTGGATAACAAATGTAGCAACATTGGTAGGTGATGTGGATGCTTGATATTAATTGGGATCATGATACAATCTAATTAATAATCCAAATTGTTCCCTTTTCTTAAAACCGATTGATAGTTGCATATATATTATATATATATATATATATACATATATACATACATACATACACATGCCGTTCCATTTACAGTTTATACCACCACTACTACTGCTACTACTACTACAACTAGTACTACTACTACTACTACTACTACTACTACTACTACTACTACTACTACTACTACTACTACTACTACTACTACTACTACTACTACTACTACTACTACTACTACTACTACTACCACCACTACCACTACTACTACTACTACTACTACTACTACTACTACTACTACTACTACTACTACTACTACTACTACTACTACTACTACTCATACTACTACTACTACTACTACTACTGCTCCTACTACTACTACTACTACTACTACTACTACTACTACTACTACTACTACTACTACTGCTGTTGCTGCTACCTCTGTTGCTGCTGCTGCTGCTGCTACTACTACTACTACTACTACTACAACTACTACTACTGCTACTACTACGACAGCTAAAGCTACTGCTACTGCTACTACTACTGCTACTGCTACTATCCACTTATATAAAGCATTGAGACAGATTCAGATAAGAGGAAGATTTTGAAGAAGTATTTGTTTTAATTGCAACGTCTTTCCAATGTTCTTGAGCTAAATCTGAATGAATTATAAATGCACGATGTCTGAATGAATATTATTCCCTAGCAGTTGTTTTAAATGCAGTATCTGGTGGTCGACATGCTATCATTTAATATAGCTTAGAAGAAATGAATCAGGCAATGGGTGAATCACATCTGTAAATCAAGTATTGATGTGGTAATCAACTACGTCACAACTATGTGGCGGTTGTAGTTGACAGAAATACTCTGTCATGAACCTGGAATATTCCCTTAGGTTGTAAGAATTGTATGTCTTTACTATATATTAATCATTGCGTTATTGCAACAAATACACCTAGTCAAATTAGTTTCAAAATATCTAACATCTCACCTGTATAATTACCTTGAAACTGTGATTCTGGAAGGTTCAAGGTATATAAATAGACCCAAACATGCTCAACACATGAGTGGAGCTTAGCTAGAAATGGGCTTGGCATAGCTACGGATGGGCGTGGCATGGCTAGAGATTGGCGGGCATAGCTAGAGATGGATATGGAATAGGTAGAAATGGATTCATCACTTAATGGAAAGAAAATCAGCATTCTGAAACAAAGTATAACAGGCATCCTATAAGATTATCTCTAGCAAGATACAATACGTCTTGTTAATGTGTCGCTATAGATTTACACTATAAGAAAGCTGTTGTGGAAGATACCACGATTCTGTAAGTAACATTCATAGAACTAGATTCAAATATATAAATACAGGGGCTATAAAGCATTTCAATTAACTTTCCATCTATACGTGTGTAGTGCATTTGCACCACGTATTAAGCTATTATAATGTACTATGTGATTGAGACATACCTTGGTCTCGGATGCAGCTTTCAGAGCACGTCCACTTGGTAGATTCGGAAGATTCGTTAACACCACTCTTGTGAATGTTGTCCACAAGTATCAAGTCATGAAATGTAGCAATCTAATTGAATGAGAGGGTGGCTACCTGTTGTATCTGATAGAGAGCGTTTATTACACATGAGGCTATGTTGAAACCTTGTCTACTGACGCCCACTAACCTGAACTGACTAGTATTTCATAAATACAGCACAGAAAATTGTACTGTGCCATTTGATCTTTAGGTTAGTACCATTTTCGATCTCAATAGGCCACTGTGATGTTATATCTAGGTGATTAACGATGGACAAGACGGGGGAGGGGTTATGTCATTGGAGCCCATCTGGATGCACTACCACTACTCTTATCGCCCGTGGCCGCTCACAACTGTCGCACAACTGTGTAGAATGGTAACTAATTGGTGATTAGTCGAGACATTATATCTGTACCAGGCCTTAAACTGAGCTCTATAATGAGAAGGATAGCGAATTAAAGCTGGTCCACACGTGATGAGATGCCTGGATGCACCCAATCTTTTAATGTGGTTTCCTGTGATTCACCATCTATTCATCCATTGAAAGCATGATATAATCTATTGAGCAAAGCTAAGCATCTGCCCGATTAGCCGGGTACTCTATCTATATAACCATCCTTCTCCATGCCATGGGCCTAGGTTAGATGTTCCATCCATATGCTACTTATTATGCTATCTAACATCGATTGCATGAAAAGGAAATGATATGTATGAACCTCAGATTGACCGTTAAACTAATAACTTTCATCAGTACATTTTCCTTTTAATTCTAGTAATACTGTCTACAATTATCTATGGATCTAGGATGCCATACATCAGTTCGTGTAATGCATCAATATCGTTGGGTGCGTCAGAGTATGCTATGTGTCAATGGGGGTAGAAGGCAATGTAAACGTGTGGGTCAAACAGCTGGTTGATGTTGCTGAAGTGAATGGCCCGGTTGTGGTAGGAATTTGACCAAATGCCATCGCTGGAAATCGTGACCTGAATGACTCCTAATGACTGTGACAGAAGGTGAAGTTTTGGAATGGACAAACAAGCTGCAGAGTAAAGGCTGGATAGGTGAGATTTGACGATAGTGAAATGGGGGGGGGGGGGAAATGGCCTGAGCAAGTGTGACCACATGGGCATGCATGAAGAAACAGCTCAATCGGGAATATGGCAAATATATATATATATATATATATATATATATATATATATATATATATATATATATATATATATATATATATATATATATATATATATATATATATATATATATATATATATATATATATATATATATATATGTGTATATATATAGATGCATATACTACCACTTAATTATGTGTTTCTTCATCTTTTTAAATTGTTATCTAATAATTATTACCAACGTGGCAGATGCATGTTATGTTTGTACTGTCAAGTGTATTTTATGTCTTTCACCTCCCATTCATCTGGCAGAATAGAATCTCTATCTTCCCATACATTCGTTGGCAATATACTGGTTATTCTCAGTAAATTGTAAATACGGGGACTAGATTCGACATGAAGATTAGCTACATTCAGGGACAATAACCCAAATGCTATTTACAGATGACCTTTCAATGCTGCGGGTCTGACCTTTATTACCCTATTCATCCTAGAATATCCATTGGCATTCAAAGATAGTTACACATGTGATGAACTAATAGTCAATAATAATTAAGTCTACATGTAATGCTGTATGCCTAGTATTGCTATATTTATGTAATTCATGTATAGATATTGAAAGACCAGAATTTATAATTGGAATCGATGATAGCCTGTAATTGTTGCTGTTGATGCATGCGCAGTAATGATCAGCAGTATGGATCGATGTGATCTACATTGTAAATTAGTATCAATTTATCTAGTTTGACTTCCTTGAATGTAAGTTGTCGTTTCCACGCCAGGTACTTGTCTCTTGGTGTTGTTGCACCAGTTTGGACTGAGCTTCGCCTGTCTAACAAGGCCTCTGTGTTTCTAAAGAGTTACGTGTAAGAGCATGCATAGTATTGATGAATTTGATGGTACATCTTGAGGAAGCTATGTTGACATTCAATGATTCAATGCCTTGTAAGATGATGCTTTAGCCGTTGTTTTGAGATATGGAGCGAAGATTCATCCTAGGCGGATGCACATGGTTAGTAATACTGTTCTCTTTATTCGTTCAGAATAACAGCACGGGCCTCGCAATCCTGTTTTACACTAACTCGTGGGATTTTTTTTCCAGAAATGAGGCATTGGTATGTGCCAGATCAGAGGTCATCCTATAATGGAGGTTGATGCATGAGAACTGAGTGAAATAAATAGGAGATGCTTACTCATTAGTAAGTAATTCAAAATTATGCCTGGTATTTCCAGATGATGAGCAAGCAGGATTGGCAGTAATTTCCCGGTTCTGGAAATACCGGGTGGGAAATACCTGTAAACACTGCTCCAGAAAATACTCCAAATACCTGGAAACACTGGGAAATACTCCAATGGGTGGTTAATACTCATCAAAAGTGGTAAATGTTAATGTGAATATCATAGATAAATTAATCAGAGGATGTAATATAGAAGGTCATATATAATATAGGTTGACAGATGGGATTAAATAATCAAGACAAGCACTTCGTAGCATATTTATGACCCTTTCAACTCTACGTAGACGATACAATACATACAATTTTTTGCACAAACCATTTAGTTGAATTTTCTGAAACAATTTTCACTAGAGGCTGCAACAAAAACTTTCAGTAAATAATTTCAAAATAATAATCAACTGTCATGTCATGAATGGTTTACGTAAACATATATCATACACTGCATTAGTGGTTTACTTAAACATATGTTATACAATGCATTAGTGGTTTACTTAAACATATAATATACAATGCATTAGTATATGCTGTATATACCGTGACATCAAATACACATCCATTATACTGCCTTGAATTCTTGGCCTCTCAGAGCATGGATTTACAATAAAGACCTAGAATTAACATACAAAACTGTACTGCTATCCACAAGCATAGTTTGCTGAACTTTACTAGATTTGTATGTAAATCAATGCTCTGTTAGGCTGTCTCCCCCACTCAGCTCATATACATGTGTGGCATTGATCCCACAATGGAAAGGCAGGAAGGCGTGTTATTGGGGACAAATGATTGAGATGACACATTTCATTCTAGTTGAATTATATATAATTATATAATAATATTATGTAACATTTATACTATTAATATACATGGTACACTATGACTGTTAGAAAACAATGAGTTTCAAATTATTTTCAACATATTCTGTAGACTTCATGTTTAAATATCTATCACAATTTTAATGTCGGTGACTTCAGAATGATAATTCGTAAGTATTCAGTCATTGTAGCACTCCCATGGAGATAACATTTCAAAGAGTGAATCAGTAGCATTAGTTATCTATCCCTTTACTCTCAAATTTTGTTCAAACAAACCTAAATTCTCTCACAGAAAATGTCGATTTGCAGATCAAGAGAAGACTATTTTTAAAGATTTACTACTGGACGGACTGGCACAGATATCGAGTGATTCATTCCAGTGGTACAGTTCCAAAAATAGGCATGTCTTGCTACTGGAATGACTGGCTCAGACATGGAGTCAGTCATTCCAGTGGTACATTTCCAAAAATAATATTGTCTTGGTCTGAAAATGAACATTTATCAAAACCACTGTAGGGGCCATGTTTAGCCGGCTTGATTGCTAAAGGGTTTTAAAGGTAGGTGCACAGCAATGGGTAACGACATCAGGAGCAAGTTTGTGGCAGTAATCAAAGCCTGTGACTAGACTATTTGTCTTATTATTGGGTCTACTCGCCTAAACAGATAAGTGATTTACTGGCAAATATCCAATCATGCATCCTCAAAATTGTAATGGTATTCCAGGGGATGTACAATTTTGACTGATGTGGTATTGCTTTAACAGTTAGAGGACTATGTTCTCTATGTATCTCAATATGCATATGTGTCACTTGTATTATTTTATTTGCTACCAACACGCACTGTTAATACAGATTAACCTACCTATCTATGCATCTAGATCAATTTACTAAACCTGACAGTGTTTTCTTAAGCATGATAAACATCCATCAGGTTAATTATATAAACGTGCCACCTGATGTCTGAGTATTGCCCAGTATTTCCCAATATTTCCCAATATTTCCCAATATTTCCCAATATTTCCCAGTATTTCTCAGTATTTCCCGGGAAATTGCCATGTCAAAACAAATTTGTTATTGCGCAGCTATCCGAAACCCTTCAAATCGATCCTGATTGTACTGGATCAATCCATTGGATTGGAATTTCCTGAATCGAATAATTGGAGATTGATTTACCCGTAATGACATAACATATGTAAATGACCAATCGAGTCGAGCGAACATAGGCTAAATCCATCTTTGTGTAAAGGAGTCTCCGATACTTACTATCAGCAACACGCGACCAACTGATGTTCCTAATATCAGTTATTATAGTAATATAGGTAATATATTAGCATAGATTTGTTATTAGCTGTTAGTTTTACAGTATTAATTTAATCAATTGCAAAAGTTAAAGGAAAACAAACTTCATATCATAATAACTATTCACGTGATCTAACACGCCACTTGTAAAGTATACACAGCATGTTAAGCTTGTTATCATGCCGCTAAAGAAACATATTCAGGCTTGAGTAGCTAAATGTTGATATATTTCTACAGCCTATGATGGCTGTCATGTATTGGTTTTCAACCGATCCAATCAGTCATAGCGGTGCCACAAATAATTTGACAAAGTGATATAAAAGTAACCATGCAGGTTAGAGGAGAATTATGACACCTTCACACTGGTCTCCTCCGTAAGTACCAACTTTGTTGGGAAACTAAGTCATCAAGGATTGCGACTGACATCCGCATACAGAGGCAAGTCTGATTATGTCTACCCTTCTTCAAACAAGAAACTGTGCTCGACATCCTCGGACGACGCAATCTTCCCAGGAGATAAAACCATAGCTACGTGGAATGTACGTGGTCTGAGTGCAACATCAAAGAGGAAAATCTTAGGCGCAGATTGTGAATACTATAACATCGATATTGCATGCATTCAAGTGACTAAAGTAGCTAAAGACTCAGAGCAGCAACTACAGACAGGCCATAAGCTAGTGCTCATGGAGCAAAAACAGGCCACATACTGGGGCATAGGCTCCGTAATCGAGCCAAGGGTCTTGGATCATGTCATTAGTTTTGGATACGTCAGTGATCATGTTGCATTCATCGACCTAGCTATACCTACGCGAAAACACACCTCCACTAAGTGTCGAATTGTCAACGCATATGGCCCAACTACCGAAAAAGCCAAAGAAAATTTCAGCAATATTAGTTTCCTTCTATGTAGAATTGAGCTCCGCCATTACAATCCCAGCAAGATGGCAACCATTCGTGTGTGGAGATTTCAACTCCAAGCTGGGTAAACTCGGAATTTCGGACAAAAGTTCAGGACTTGACTTATGCATGGGATCCTATGGAGAAGGCACACGCAATAGCAATGGCGATGCACTGGTGGCATTCCTTAGTTCCAATGACCTATTTTGTCACAAATACGGCTTTTAAACACCCATGCCGTCACCGGACACCATGGACAGGACACATTACTGATTGCAAAAAAGCTGAGACAATCCGAGAATGGTTCAAGGAACGATGACAACGATGATGAGCCCTTGCACACGTTCTCAGGAGACCCCAGGCCATTACTAACACCAACTAAAACAGCAGAAGTTGAGAAGGCACTTAAAGCCCTGAAAAATGGACGTGCATCTGGACCTGATGGCATGAGCAATGAACTATTCAAATATGCAAGTGACATTATCTCAAAACCGATTACGCACCTAATCAATTCAGCTTTTATGCACCACCTTCCCATCGACGCTGTAGGCCAAGGCACCCTTATCGCACTACCCAAGCCCAAGAAGTCACCTGGGCCCCAGCCAATCTGGGGCCCATTGTGCTCCTCAACAGCATACTGAAAATCCTATCCAATGTTACTCTATGCCACATCCGAGACAAGATCAATCACTTCACCGTATCAGGTCAAAGTGGCTTCAAACGTGGACGCAGCTGTGCAGCCATTGTATGGGTTCAATGCATGCTTGTGTTGGTAGTCATGTCCAAACACTGGGACTTCCACAAAATGAGCATTGGCATGTCACGAGCCTTCGACACAATTAAACGCTCAAAGATCCTAGATGCACTACGCCAGGTCAGTTGCAATGAAGGCGAGCTACGACCAGTGGGACTACTGCTTGCAGACACCAAGCTGAGAGTACGAGTCAAGTCAGTGAAGTCTGTAGAGTTTGAGAGATCAATCGGCTCCCCATAGGGAGATCTCTGGTGCTTTTCTCCTGCTACCTTGATGCCGCATTGAAATCTGCGCGGGAAAGTTCCACAAGACCAATCCCACTCCCACCCCCAAACAGTGTTAATACTGGGCATGCCGCTAGAGATGGAATATGCCGACGATGTGGACTTCATAGTCGAGGAAAAGAAACCCCTTGACGAACTTCTCCCAATAGCTGCAAGCAAACTAAAAATTGAGAATCTCTTTATGAATGAATCCAAAACAGAGTTCACCCGCATATACCTATCGACAAAACATGAAACTATAGAAAATAGCAACCCACTTCGTGGTGGCGAACCATGGAGGAAAAGTTCAATTCTGGGCTCACTGCTTTGCAGTACTGCTGATATTTCTGCACGCTGCGTCATGGGGAACATAGCTTTCCAGTCCTTCTGGAAGCTATGGATTCGTAGATCAAATATGCCCTTGATAAAGAGGCTACGTTTATACAATGCAACCTGCGTATCCTTGATGCTGTATAACTGTAACATCTAGTCAGCTCCAAAGGCAGCTCTAGACAAACTCGATGCCTGCCACCGCAAACACCTACGCACCATCACTGGACACCGATGACTCGGTCCATGTTTGGCCATGTGCTAAGGATTCCAGAAGAGACACCAGCACAGAGAGCCTTGGAATTCTCCCTACTCGGAGCCAGAAAATACAAAGCCAGGAGAGGACGTCATTGCATAAATCTGCTAAGCGTGCTACGAGGTGACCTCAAGAAGGCAGAACTCAGTACACTCAAGTCAAGATTGGACCTGAGGAAGCTAAGGATTTCGGCTGAGGACAAGACACAGTGGGCAAAAGCGAAGAAGGACTGATTGCAGCTGTAACACGTTTCTACTACTACAGCCGCAGAACACAGTAATCATCACGCGGCTAAGCAGATGAATATTTGGAAACTAACTTGACTGGAGGTTGTTGCTGCCGTAAGGAGCGACAACCTCCAGCCAAATTAGTTTTAAAATACTCAACAAGACGATTTTACATAATAAAGAATACAATGCATTGGCACTTACATGACATCACACACTATCGTTTCAGTAGACAAAATGTCGGCGATTATTGTTCAACATATACGTGATATTAGAAAGCAGATAATTGTGAGACATATAAAAGAATGTGATAGGATATGAATGATATGAAATCTATAAACCATAAGCTATCAGTGCACTACAACATTTGAGATGAGATTAGCATCGCTTTAATATGTGAATAATCGTACAAGTTTATCGAATTATGTCTTCAAACTACCAAGTTATTTTATAAGTTTAGTAAATATATATTCGTCATCGTTGCAAATAGTTGAGTTAGTCAGTTAGTTAGGTTAAGTTTATTATATATGTAAAGAGAAATGCAACCTTTCACCCGAATCTGTGGTCTTCACTGAACGCTGCGTCACCAGGCCGAATTTTAACCAGTCAGTTCCTATCTTCGACTACGATCTTAATGTACCTTTCCACTTTTAGCTATGCCCATCTGCTATCTAAGCTCCACATAACATCGCACATAGCTGACATTAAAACAAGGGTAGTTCATTGAGGGTGATGTCAGGATCCAAGCAAAACTTAAGATATATGTCACGAAATTCATCCTCACTAATAACTCCATTATCGTCTGAATCAATAATCTGAAATGCTTTTCTTCCTTTATCATCGACTATGCCATTGATTCCAAACTGTTTGTAGTAAGGCTGAAACTCTTCGAAGTTAACAACACCATCATTGTCAGTATCTATAGCATGGAAAAATGCAGTATAAAATGCCTGGATTCTCCGCTTCATCGCGTCAAAATGCCTACTCCAGTACGATACGAGCGACATCACAAATTCCGATTTCGTTAGTCCTGTCTTTGTATTATCGACGCCAAAGTAATCATCTATCACCTCTATATATAACTGCCAAAACTGCATGATACCATCTACCTGTTCTTCTGAGGCATGAGAGTAATGAATTAGTCTCTGAGCCAAAGAATGAATGTCTTCCACGGTGCATGTGCCATCGTTATTACCATCGACCATGTCAAATATGATTTCCCACTTCTCCATCAAAATATCTGTTACGTGAAGGCCCGTGTCTACCTATAAGCGAGAACGTATATGTTTAACAAAGAAAGCAACATACCATCGGATCTGTATAAATTAATCATCTTTACACAAGCTAAAGAATGGATGTAAAAGAAATGTGATCCTCAAGCACAACTAATATGTCAGATAGATATAGAACAAGCATACGCTTCTTGTCTGATGGCTATTTTTTACACATAATATAGGAAGCTAGTCTGATGCTCAACTGTCTGATGTCATATTTAAAGGGATGCTAATCTCATCTCAAATGTGATACGGCACCGATAGATTATGGTTTATAGATTCCATTTCATTCATATCTTGTCACATTCCCGTTTCTGTATCACAATTTTCTGTTTTGTAATATCGCGTACATGTTGATCAGTGATCGACACCATCTTGTTTCCTCAAGCAATAGAGTGTTATGTCATGCAAAAAAGTATTATGTAATACTCGTTGAATATTCTGAAACTAATTTGACTTGAAGTTGTTGCTGCCTATGGCAATAACAACTTCCAGTCGAATTAGTTTCAAAATAGTAAACAGCTTACCTGTATGATTGTTTTATACCATATTGTCAAACTACAGCTTGCACCTCTATAACTGAGCCTAAATCCCGAGGCAAAGACGCTAGGCTTTTTCTGATTGGTTGAAAGGTAGATCATCATAACAGCCATTATAGGGTATAGAAATGTACCAACATTTAGCTACTAAAGCCTGAATTTTTTTCTTTAGTGCCATGATAAAAAAACGTTAAACTGCTTGCATAGTTTATGAGTGGCATATTAGATCACCTGCATAGCTATCAAGAGATGATGTTAGTTATCCTTTAAATACGTCACAGTCTACCTGATGTCACAATCAAAATGACGTACAGACTTCTTCACGAAGCTCGAAAAGTGCGTCAAGTGACCTAGTATATTTGCACCAACTTATTGTACCTCTTTGATTTATTGGTTGATGATAATATTTAATACAAAATTTGTTGAATATTTTGAAACTAAGTTAGCTAGGAGCTGCTGCTCCTATAGACAACAGAAGCCACACTTAATTTGGTTTTGAAATTATTCAACAGCTAACTTGTATAATTGAAATTGGGATTCTGGAAATTCAGGTATCAGATTTCCAAGTATATATACACCTGTGCAAAATTTAAGCACCAGCAAAAACAATAGAACGTGGAAACATGATGGTACAACTAGGCTGCCATACTTTTTGTCCCCGCGTTAGCTGACATAATTCCAAGTACGAAATGCACATGCATGCATGACTTCACGCCGCTTGATGTCCGTGCGTGGCGGGAAACAGCACACGTGTTCAGTTATGTAAAGGTCCAGTTTGAGGTGTGGAACATTACATACAGATTTAGGCGACAAGATTAGGAATTTTGTGTTCATGACCGTGGTTTATTTGTACAGACAGAATTAGCTCTTGATTGTGAACCGCTATGGCAAGACGAAGGTTAAGTGATCGTGTGAAATGGCAAATCATAGGCATGCATACCACTGGTATGTCATGCAGAGAGATTGGCAGACAGCTGAACATTAACCATACTGTAATCAGTCGTTTGATTGCAAAACATGGGCAAACTAACGAGGT
>CM067363.1:19630371-19670371 GCA_034401795.1 Chaetoderma sp. LZ-2023a | reverse complement strand
TCCAAGTTTGAAGCCACTTTGACATGGTCCGGTGAAGTCATTGATCTTGTCTCAGATGCGGCATAGAGTAACACTGGATAGGATTCTCTGTATGCTGTTGAGGAGCAGGCGGCTTCATGGGCTTGGGTAGTGCGATAAGGGCGCCTTGGCCCACAGTGTCGATGGGTAGGTGGTGCATAAAAGCTCACTTGATTAGGTGCATGATCGGTTTTGAGATAATGTCACTTGCATATTTGAATAGTTCATCAGGTATAGATGCACGTCCATTTTTTACAGCTTTAAGTGCCTTCTCAACCTCTGTTGTTTTAATTGGTGTTGGTAATGGTCTGAGTCTCCTGAGAACGGGTGCAAGGGTTGATCACGGCTGTCAGTGATTTGTTCCTTGAACCATTGTCGAATCGCCTCGACAGTCCTGATAAAGTGGCATTCAGAGTTGTGTACAGTGAGCGGTGATGTGCAGTTCATAGCTCTCCGGCCTCGGGCTGTCCGAAACATTTTGTGACAGTCATCGGTGGCAGTGATTTCATCTGCTATGGAGCCTGCTTGTTGAATAGCAAGATCTGTTTAGCATTTGCTAATTTGGCGCAGAATGTTATTGCGCCCCGGCGTAGTTTAGTGCGCTGTCTTAACTTTGGACACCTTGATAGATGTGCAGCTGTAACGCTTTCTGCTCTGCTGACAGTTTTACTACTAGAAGGTCGTCAGTATACCTAGTTGTTTTATTCTAAGAACACATATGGTGCTGGTAGTTGATGATTCCATAGATTTCAGTATTTTGGTCAGGGCTTCGTTTGGCTCAGAGCTGACGTCGAAGTTAGCTATCTGCTCCCCGAGGGTCTTTTTGTAATGCATTTGAGTGTCAGTCTCGCTGATCAGCTTGGCTAGGTTGTAGGTGACTCTAGCCTCTTGCCTGGTATGGCATTTATTTCTTAGATAGAGATCGTTCATCTGAAGGCATGTAATGACTGGCTTATTGTCAGAATTGAGCTATGTGCCGCCATAGGAACGAGTATTCCTTGCATAGTATGAACACTGTTTGGTTGACGATAGCTCTTGTAGCCTTAGAACCTTTTGGGGCTTTGTTATCAGCAATATGTCCGGTCCATGATGTCCGGTGAAGGCATGTATGTTTGAAAGCCGTTTTGTGGCAAATAGGCGATTGGAACTAAGAAATGCCACCAGTGCATCTTCATTGCTGTTGCGTGTGCCCTCTTCATACGATCCCATGCATAAGCCAAGCCACGAACTTTTGTCCGGAATTCCGAGTTTACCCAGCTTGGAAGGAATCGTATATTTCTGGATTCTCTTTGGCTTTTTCGGTAGTTGGGCTATATGCGTTGGCAATGCGACACTTAGTGGTGGTGTGTTTTCGTGTACGTATAGCCAGGTCGATAAATGCAACGCGATCACTGAAGTATCCAAAACTAATGACATGGTCCAAGACCCTTCGTCCGATTACGAAGCCTAAACCCCTGTATATGGGCTGGTTTTGCTCCATGAGCACTAACGTATGGCCTTTTGTAGTTGCTGCTCTGAGTGTTAGCCACTTTAGTCTCTTGAATGCATGTAATATCGATGGTATAGTGTTCACAGTCTGCACGTAAGGTTTGCCTTTGTGATGTTGCACTCAGACCACGTACATTCTACGTAGCTATGGTAAGCTACTGGGAAGATCGCGTCGTCCGAGGATGTCGAGCATAGTTTCTTGTTTGATGAAGATTAGACATAATCAGAGGTGCCTCTGTGTGAGGATATCAGCCCGCCATCTTTGATGACTTAGTTTCCCAACAAAGTTGGAACTTACCAACTGGCGTGGCGGTGTCATCTTTCTCCTCCTTCAGTTATATGTAAGAGTGAATAGAATCACTTCGTGGTGGTCAGCAAGACCTAAGTCAACATTTATGTTCCTCAGTCATTTTATTTCTAATTAATTATAAGTTCCGGAGGTACTAACTACTAACAGTAAACTAACTGAAGATTATGGTGGTCAGCGTAGAGTTTCTCTGTGGCAATCAAAATGTTGGACAATCATAACTAGGCTAACCCTTCTTGTGTCAACAGCGCCTCAAAGCGCCCAGGATGCAACTCATATCAATTAACTATTTAATTACCAAGATTTTTCAATAAAATTTTAATGTTTGCAGACCAACGGAAGACTATTTTTGTAATCTTACCATTGAAAATTACAAAAATCACTTTCTGCCCTCAAGACAACTACAGAGAATGTGTTTGACCAAGTGGACCGTCAAAGCGGAAATTGTTAAGAAAATTCGTAAGAGTTTTTGATTAGCTAGCGTCCATTTGCAAGCCAAGAGAATAGTAGTTTTGAGGAGTTACTACTGGAATGACTGGCTCGGTTACCGAGCCAGTCATTCCAGTGGTAAATCTTCAAAAAGACTATTCTCTTGGCCTCTAACTGGACATTTTAAAGATCATTGCAGTGGGCGTTTCTTGTGGGCTTGACCATTAAAGGTTAAGGTGACACAACAAAGGCTAAGTAAGTAGTGTGCAAAACAATATACCGTGCAACCAGTGATAACTCTGACCTGTTTCTGTTTTAGGCCAGAGGTAGGCAGGTTCAAGCTTAAGATAAAATGCAGTCAAAAACTTTACTGAGCAACGTCTTAACCCAACTTGTCGCTATAATAGTAACACCGCCTCTGCAGTAGTCTTGAGGTCTGCCTACCGAGTCAGTCATTCCAGTGGTAACTGTTCAAAAATAGTTTTCTCTTGATCTGCAAATGGAGACTGGTCATTCACTGAGCAAATATTTGAATTTTCTTTCAAAATCTTGACAAATGAAAGGGTTAATTGATTTTTTTAAATAGCATTTTTAGCGCTTTGAAGCGCTGTTGTCACAAGAGGAGTTGGAGATGTTTAAATATATATTAACAGAAAATGTATGATTACTTTATCCAGCGTTATATGGCACAAGATTGTAAACCTCAACTGTGACCAAATCACCATCTATCAAAATGTCCAGACGTCTATTTTAATCACACACGCAGACGCACGCACGTTCGCGCGTGCACGCACACGAGCACGCACGCACGCATGCACGAACACAGACACACACACACACACACACACACACACACACACACACACACACACACACACACACACACACACACACACACACACACACGTGTATTTTTATAGAATATGTAGATATTGTATGTCAAGGATCGAGGGTTGTTCAATAAGATAGAAAACATATATTTGCCAGAAGCTCTGGCTGTGTACTTACCCACAAGAAGACGCAGAAATGAAATCATTTTAGTTTGATTTAGTTTGATGGTTCAGATAAAACGCGAAAATATCTCAGCTCTGTTGTGTTAAAAATAATAGCGAATTATGTTTTTATTGCTCCATCTCAATAATTAATTCAAATCAATACTAGACCCATTACATGAAACATTCCCAATATAATGACTAATTGCAGTGGGTAGCGAGATGAGCTCGTAAATCGAATGTAGCGGGATCGATGGACCTTTCTGGTTTGAGCTATGCCCCGCTCATCTCTAGCTAAGCTCCACCCACACTTCGCTCGCGTTGGGATCGATAGATCTCTGAACACCCTGACTATCAATTTCATAAAAACTACACAGGTAATCTGTTGAATATTTTGAAACTAGTTTGACTGGGTGCAGCAACAGCGCCCAGTCAAATTAGTTTTAAAATATTCAACAGCATGTTTATTAAAAAGCAAAGAATAACACAGACATACAATTCATACAACGTATCGGACCATTTGAGATTTGATGACGGAACCCTTTCTGACGTAATGATTATGACGTCAGTCATACATGCGATGAGCTGATTATGATGTCATACGAGGTCTGATGATGGATGGATACTCTGGAAAGGTGAATTCCAGCCCGGGCTGCCGCGTTGTGTCCCTAAGCAAGGCACTTCACTCCGTGTTGTTCCAGTACACATGTCTCTCGCAAAATGGATACCTGTGAGGGCAGTGTCGGCAATACGAAATGTCGGCAAAATATCAACCAAGCGCCTATAAACAACAGACAAAAGGAGTTGAGATTGTGGAAGAATGAAAAATGTCCAATGAGCAGGGGGTAAGTTGTAAAGTTGGCTGAGCAGGCAAGTCGAACCAGGCCATAAACCCATAGCATATACCTATGCTATGCCTATAAGTGCCTACACATTTTAATTGGTGTGACTCACATGATATATGATTAAAATATATATGTGTGCGTTTTGGGATCAATTAGTATTTTAAGCAGCGCAAGTATTCAGAGAGTGATGTGCGGTGTGTTGGGTGTGTTTTGGGGGCGTGGGCAACATGAGATTTTATCCCGCAATTACACACATTTATGTCATTGATGGTAATATACTCAAATAAAGAATAGAGATAGAACAATTCCCAAATGCAACCGTTAATGATCAAATGTATGTCTGGGTGCGTGCGCGCGCGTGCGTGCGTGCGTGCGTGCGTGCGTGCGTGCGTGCGTGCGTGCGTGCGTGCGTGCGTGCGTCCGTGAGTGCGTGCGTGCGTTAGTGAGTGCGCGCGTACGTGCGTGAGTGTGTACTGTCCGCGCGTACGTAAATATGACACTGTCTGCACTCCTGGCATTCATTCCCCCATTCTCATCTTTGTAAGTTCATATCAGAGCCGGATTACGGTAAACGGGGCGGGGGGGGGGGGGGGGGCATGACATATTTAATGAATGCGACCGCTACAGGTGGTGTCAACGATGGGGTTCCTCTTCCTTTGACGGAGTGTCCTTGGGGGTCCACCTCCGGAAAATCTTGAAACTTAGATGTTCTGAGGAGCATTCTCGTGCATTTGATGAAAGATGTATTATTAATTCTGCTGTTCAGATTTTTCCTTTAGTTATATAAATTATCAGCAGGTTGAGCGTTATTCACCTTTCCAGAGTGTCCATCGATGATCTGACGTCAAATGACGTCATAATCGGCTAAGAGGTATGTAGGATGGCGTCACAATCATTACGTCATAAATGATTCTATTAGGCCCGTCTTTAACTCTTAATAGTCTGTACAAATTGTATGTCTCTACTATTTAATAAACATGCTGTTGAATATTTTGTAACTAATTTGACTGGGCGCTGTTGTTGCCATGGGCAACAACATTACCAAGTCAAATTAGTTTCAAAATATGCAACTTACTTTACAATTTTCTGGAAATTGATAGTCGGGGAGTACAGAGATCGATCGATCTCAACACGAGCGAGGTGTGAGTGAAGCTTAGATAGAGATGGGCGGGACATAGTTAAAATGGAAAGGTGCATTGATCGTCATGACGAGCAGGCATATTCTGTCTGTGTGTCTGCCCCTCTATACGCAGACCCATAGGTTGTATGAGAAATGGGGATCGATTCTTTCACCAGGCAGGGGGTTCAGGGGCCTTCGCCAAGATAAAAAGCCCGGACGGGTTCTACTATGGTTCTGGAGGTGAATATGAATCATCAGTTGGCTGTCAAATTCTTTGATTTTTACTCACTTTACTGCTTTTTATTTTTCAACGAAATTTGTTTAATACATGTACCCGAAAGAGTAGCGGACCGAGAACTGAGCTTTGCGGCACACCAGAATACAACGAACGCATCATAGACTCGCTCCCATTAATGAATACATGCTGGTGGCGATTCTCTAGATAACTTGCAAGTAGTTTTCCAGTAATGCCACATTGTTCCAATTTGTGCAGCAGGCCGCTGTGCCGGACTCTGTCAAATGCTTTGGATATATCAAAGAATAAAAACAGTACTTCTTTTTGATTATCAAGGGCATCGACAATATCGGTATACATATCTAATAACTGATTGACGGTCGAATGCTTAGGAAGGAAGCCAGACTGGTGAAGTGTTATACCATCTATTTAAAAACGGCCATTTCCACGACTTAAACAACTCAGTAGCGATACTGGCCGATTATTTGAACATGAGTTCTTATCGCCCTTTTGGAAGATTGGAAGAAGTTGGAAAATGAGAGTTTCTAAGAGAAAGTTTGAAAAATGGTGCCAAGATTGGGGCCAGAACGTGTTTAGCACCAATTCCTTCGACGTGTCCAATTTGGATAGTACATCTAAAATATCAGTGGTTGGTAGAGTTATAGAGTTTAGGGCCGTTTCTGTATGTAATGGCAGAATGAGTAGTTGGGAGTGTGTGTCGTCTAGTGTAGCAATACCGGCAAAGTAAGTGTTAAGGAGATTAGCCTTTTCAGGAATAACATAGGCAAATGAGCCATCTACACGCTCGAGGGGTTGGTATTTCATTAAAGTTTGAATTCGTGTCAGATAGGAAAGATTTGCTCAGTTTCCACTGCTCTTTGGAGTCTGTGTGTTTGTTTATTGTATTCTGCCGCTGTAATAGTAGAAACATCCTACAGTTGCAATCAGTCCTTCTTCGCTTTTGCTCACTATATTTTGTCCTCAGCCGAAATCCTTAGCTTCCTCAGGTCCATTTTTTACTTGAGTGTATCGACTCCTGCTTTCTTGAGATCACCTCGTAGCACGCTTAGCAGATTTATGCAATGACGTCCTCTTCTGGCTTTGTATTTGCTGGCTCCGAGTAGTGCGAATTCCAAGGCTCTCTGTGCTGGTGTCTCCTCTGGTATCCTTAGCGCATGGCCAAACATGGACCATTTTTGCTGGACGACTTTTACAGACAGCGGCGACGTATTACGCATCTTGTATAGTGCACCGTTGGAAATTATACTGTCTGGCTATCGGTGTCCAGTGATGATGCGTAGCTATTTGCGGTGGCAGGCATCGAGTTTGTCTAGAGCTTCCTTTGATGCTGTCCAGCTGTTACAGTTATACAGCATCAAGGATACGCAGGTTGCATTGTATAAACGTGGCCTTTTTATCAAGGGCATCTTTGATCTACGAATCAATACTTCCAGAAGGAGTGGAAAGTTATGTTCCCCATGGGCCTGTGCGCCAATTTTTTATTTCCTCGGCCGTCTTGTCTCTGAATTCCTGTTTTGCCGTCCTAACTAGAGTGTGTACATGATTCGGCTGCTTCTTGAATTCGGTTATGTTTTTCTCTTCGTTTGCTTTCTTTAATTTCTTAAAAAGTTTTTCTCTGATCCTCATTTGGTGCTTAAAGGGATGTTGATCTCATCCCAAGTGTTATACTATTAGATAGATTAGGTGTATAGATTCCATTTCATTCACATGCTGTCACATTCCCGTTTCTGTATCACAACTATCTGCTTTGTATTAACGCGTAAATGTTGAACAGTGACCGCCACCATTTTGTCGCCTCAAGCAATGGCGTGTGATGTCATGTATGTACCAATGCATTGGATATTTTATTATGTAACACTCATCTCGTTGAATATTTTGAAATTAATTTGAGTGGAAGTTGTTGTTGCCTATGCCAGCAACAACTCCAGTCAAATTAGTTTCAAAATATTCAACAGCTTACCTGTATGTGTGTTTTTATACCACATTGTCAAACTATAGCTGGCACGTCTATGACTGAGCGTATATCACGAGACAGACAAGCTTGGATTTTTCTCATTGGTTGAAAAGTAAATTATGACAGCCATCATAGGGTGTAGAAATGTGCCAACATTTAGCTACTAAAGCCTGGATATCTTTCTATAGCGGCGTTATCCTTTAATTTTATTTGACATCCATGGTTTATCATTTGGGTGTATTTACTTTTCAACCAATCAGAAAAAGCTAGCGTGTCTGCCTCGGTATATATATTCCATGGAAGTGCCAATGCATTAGATTCTTAATTATATAATGTAATTAATATCCTGTCACATCGCGCACTATCACTTGAGGAGACAAAATGGTGGCGATCACTGTTCAACATGTACGTGGTATTACAAAGCGGATAATTATGATACAGCTACGGGAATGTGACAGGATATTAATTTAATGGAATCTATAACCCATAGTCTATCGGTGCAGTATAACATTTGAGATGGGATTAGCATCCCTTTAAATATTTTGAAACTAATTTGACTGGGCGCTTTTGTTGCCTATGGCAGCAAAAGCGCCCAGTCAAATTAGTTTCAAAATCTTCAACAGAATGTTCATTAAATGTTAAAAACATACAATTCGTACAACGTGTCGGACTATTAAGGGTTAAAGACGGACTAAATCGAGTTAATCGTGCCATAGTTAGTTATGACGTCATCCTACAAGCCACTTAGTTTATTATGACGTCATATGAATAATGGCTCATCTGGAAAGGTCCATTAACGAGCAATGTATGGATCCGAATTGTCACTCACGTATCTGCCGTCATGATTAAAATACGTCACTCGTTACCTGACGTCACAAGCAAATGATGTAGGTCCGTCACGATGAAGCTGCAATTTAAGTGTTTTGAAACTAATTTGAATAGGAATAGGCAACTACAGCGTCCAGTTAAATTACTTTAACTCAAAATGTGTTAAACTTGACCCTTTGCTGGTGAAGCTGGTCGTAAATGGACTCTGAAGTTGTCGTGAGTATTGTCCAAATAACAGGCTGAGATAAGTGTATTTTTGACCATTTTTCACTGGAATGATTGGCTCGGTTGCCGGTGTAAATTATTAAAAAGTACTCTTCTCTACGGCCTGCAAATGGACACTGACCAAGCAAAAACTTGAATTTCTTCATCATTACCCGTTTAACGGTCAAGACCGCTGCAGAGGTCAAGTGAAATGTCCATTTGCAAGCCAATAGAAAGCTCTTTTTGTAAATTTACCAAAAAATAGTCTTCTTATCCTGCAGAAATTATTATTCTTTTTGGAAAGTCTTAACCAATAAAGGGTTAATTGATTTAAGTAGCCCTTTGACACAAGAGGGGTTAGGAATATTAACAGTTTACATGTATTGTTACCTTGACATTGAGAGTCCGGGAACTCACCTTTCCAGAGTACCATCCATCATCTGACCTCATATGACGTCATGATCAGCTCAACGCGTGTATGATGACGTCACAATCATTACGTCACAAAGGGTTCTATATAGACCTTCATCAAATCTGAAATTGTTCGACACGTTGTATGAATTGTATGTCTTTGTAATTCTTTGCTATTTAATAAACATGTTGTTGAATATTTTGAAACCAATTTGACTGGGCGCTGTTGCTGCCTTAGGCAAATTAGTTTCAAATTATTCAACAGCTTACCTGTATATTTTTTGGGAAATTGATAGTCAGGGTGTTCAGAGATAGATCGATCCCAACACGAGCGAGGTGTGGGTGGAGCTTAGCTAGAGATGGGCAGGGCATAGCTAAAACTAGTACGGTCCATTTAGGCGTTAAACTGTTAAAATCAATTCAGCCACACATAGAAAGGTGTGTATTTGTTGTATAATGACAAAATAAATGAAACTCTATTATTGGAAGGCATCTGCTCCAATCGTATATAATTTGATGACTATAGTCTAACAACCATAGGTTAAACCAAAATTCCTGGATAAAGTTTATTTTTCTGTACATAGTGATTCCTGGGTGGCATTGGGACTGTCACGCTTCATTTATTCGAGAAATTCGAGATGGCCGCGGTGATACTACAAAATGCTGAGAAGGGACCTTTCCATTTTTAGCTATGTCCCGCCCATCTCTAGCTAAGCTCCATCCACAGCAGCAGCAGCAGCAGCAGCAGTAGCAGCAGCAGCAGCAGTAGTAGTAGTAGTAGTAGTAGTAGTAGTAGTAGCAGCAGCAGCAGCAGCAGCAGCAGCAGCAGTAGTAGTAGTAGTAGAAGTAGTAGTAGTAGTAGTAGTAGTAGTAGTAGTAGTAGTAGTAGTAGTAGTAGTAGTAGTAGTAGTAGTAGTAGTAGTAGTAGTAGTTGAAGTAGTAGTAGTAGTAGTAGGACGGGGTAATCAGTTACCCCTTTCACCAGTGTTTAATGGGGCCTCGCGCTTTGCAGGACAACAGAATGCTATTTTCGTAACTTTCAATGGTAAATTTCCAAAAATTGTTTTCTCTTGGCATTCAAAAATTATAATTCTCTTGAAAAATCTTGACCAATTAATAATTAATACTATTGTGCCAAATAGGCCTCATATTGCATTTCACTGTATCTAGATTTCAAAATCGAACATTTAAAGTGTGGGTGACACGACTGGTTTAACTTTGCATAAATAGATCACACTCGTGTCAATATTTCAGAAAATACACACTGATTCGCTGGAAGTGTTCTCAGATAATAGCAAAAACAACTTTTGTTCAATATCTGACAGCCTGCCAGCAACGCACTGATTGATTCTCAACTCAAAATGTATCATCTGTATTATGGGACGTAAATCACGCTAATTTATTTGCCCAGCCGGTTCTTAGGGATTTTCAAATACCTCAATTTAGAAGAAACAAGTCTGCGTAATAAAAAAGAAACACGTGCGAGCGTATTCAGCAGGAGAAACTGTACTGGAACCGACTACAAATATCGTGTGTACTAAAGGTAATTTCGGTGACACCGCTTTCGATATCAGCCTTGTTTACTATTAATTCCTATGCAGGGCTTGGTTAGCCGTCACTGGAGTGGCATATTAGTGCAGTAGAATTAGGGTTGGACACGGAAAAAATTGCTATTTCGCTAATTTTGGTGAGTAGTAGAGGCTGGGAGCTATTGTTATGCAAATTAGCTCTTGACCTATTTAAATACTGCGTTCTGATTGGTTGTTTTGAATGAGCGGGTGTACGCTATTGCGTTAAATGAGCGGCTGTGTACTATTGTTCAAGCAGGTGGCCGCTGTGTGCTATTGTTCTAAATGTCCGGCTACAAGCTATTGTCTGTTTAAATGACATATGCGTGTTAATGCATAGATTAATGTGTTTTTAAATAGGTGTTGACATGCGTGCTCTGTCGTATTTAAGGAGATATATGTCTTTAAAGTGGCAGTCATTTAATTATTAAATTTTCAAAAGAATGTTGCGACCACAATTTTATACAGGTGACTTATACATGCGCCAACATGTGTATGGACATGCCCGGACACGGTAATTTTTTCCTAGTTTTATTACCCTTTTTTGGAAACCACGCTGCTAATCGCTGTTGAATGTTTTTGCATAAATTATGTCTTCATATCACAGACTATAAAATACATTAATTATACTGCATGAGAGCATGCAGCTTCGGCCACTTGCATGAACAATAGCACACAGTCGGTCATTTAGAACCATAGCACACAGCATCCACGTACTTATGAACAATAGCTCACAGCCAATACTTATGAGCAATAGCGACTACCCGCATGATCAATAGCATCCAGCGGCCCGTCTGCATGAACAAAATGTGTTCTAGTTAGTATAAAAGCGATATGATTAACATAAACGCATTTATTGTATGCTACATGCTATAAAATTGATTGAAGACATTAATAGAATTGTGTTAAAATAAATAATGAGAGTTTAATGTGTGAAGAAGTTGTCAATATATAGCGAACTTATTCTCTTGATAGCAATCTTGTTTCTTAAAGCACACAATTATGGGTGATACACTAAATGAATAAGAGAATGCTCTTAATGTGATCTTACAGCAGATGGCCGACGAGGATCGTATGGCATTAAACAATGACACTACACAACGCATGTATCGGACACCATGTGAAAGTATACTTGACCATGCTCATCAAGTGCCTACCTTCGATCAAACAGAGCAGTGAATGTGACTAGCGACTACATGATGAACATTATGCAGCAAATATCAGCAAGTATTCCACTTACTAATGACGATCTTAATCAATATTTGCAGCATGTTGACACTGAGCTATCGAGCAATAATGAACAATTTCTAACTGATTATTTAGATAGTGACATTGTACCTGCTCCTAACGACATCGCGATAGATGCGAATATTATGCAGCAAATATATGACTTTTTATCACACGAAGCTGTACCTTCTTCTAGCCAGCCTCAGTTCGTTGATGTATTGGAATATGCTGACTATATAAATGTAGCTACACAACAAGTGCCTATCTTCGAGCAAACTGAACAGCAAATTGCGCAAAATGAAACTAGCGATGATGTGGATAACATTATGCGGCAAATATCTGCATACATTCCATTCACCGATGACAATCTTAATCAATATTTACAGCATGATGACCCCGTTCTACCAAGCAATAATAATCAATTTCTAACTGATTATTTAGACAGTGACATTGTACCTGCTCCTAACGCCATCGTGATGGATGCAAATATTATGCAAGTGCCTATCTTCGATCAAACATACCAGCAACTCACGCAAAATGAAACTAGCGATGATGTGGAGAACAGGATGCAGCAGATATCTGCTTACCTTCCATTCACTGATGATGAGCTTGATCAATATTCACATCATGTTGACATCGATCTATTCATCAATATTGAACAATAATATCTATTAGATCTGTTGCATAATGACAGCGTACCCGCTCCTAACAA
This sequence comes from Chaetoderma sp. LZ-2023a, assembly GCA_034401795.1. Taxonomy (NCBI): domain Eukaryota; kingdom Metazoa; phylum Mollusca; class Caudofoveata; order Chaetodermatida; family Chaetodermatidae; genus Chaetoderma; species Chaetoderma sp. LZ-2023a. The sequence goes on along the minus strand of CM067363.1, from coordinate 19,658,012 downwards.
CATCACGATGGATACGAATATTATGCAGCAAATATCTGATTGTTTACCACCCACTGATGTACCTTCTTCTACCCAGCCTCAGTTCGTTGATGTATTAGAATATGATGACTATATAAATGTACCTACACGACAAGTGCCTATCTTCGATCAAACAGAACAGTGAATCACACAAAAGGTGATGAACATTATGCATCAAATATCTGTATGCATTCCACTCACTAATAATGATCATTATCAATATTTGCAACGTGTTGACCCATTCTATCAATCAATAATGATCAATTCCTCTTATATAACGACGTCGCATATGCTCCTATCCAACCTCAGGTAGGTATTATTCAGACTATATAACGTCGAAGACTATACATAAGTTCCGTAGTAAAAATATCATATTGACGGTACTGAATATAGCATATCATTTAAGAAATATCCTATTGCTGATTCGTCATTAACTCATTCAGAGTTTATATCAGGCATGGTTCAAACTCTGCTCGATACTTATAGCACATATAGCAATGGTCAATTAAATGACCATGTAAGAATTGAGATCATTCAGTCGGTGTTGGATATGCCTATCATAATGGATTTTATGACATGGAATAAAATTACAGCAGATCAAATTTTGGATTCGATTGAAAAAGTAATTCAGTCCCAGTTGAGTTTCATGTTTTTCGCATTGAGGACTAGAACTCTGGCATTTGGCATGATATTCACGATATTCCATCGTGATCATTTAAATCTGCTAAATATACATTGCGATGAAAAAACGAGTAAATGCATGTCAAAAATGTATTATATCTGTCCGTTCAGAATATCCATTCTGTTTCGCAGCTGGTATATATTTAGGCATAAAATTTATCAAGAAAACAAAAAATCAGATGACTAAACATGAATGGAACAATTTGATTCATAATAAAACATTTCAGACACATATGGCGTGCGAGTATCATGCAGCATGTTGTATTCCTGAACACAAGATTAATAGTACTGACTGGTTGAAATTTCATCAACATTTCGGCAACGAATTTAGTATCCGCATCTACTCCGAGTCAACACACAAATGTCTATTCTGCATCGATTCTACTACTGCTCTACCATCAATATATCTTTTACATTTGGAATGCGATAATCACATTTCATTAATAACGTCTATCGCAGCAGTTCGTATGGTGTGCAATTACTGTCCCCATTGTGATGTATCATATAGTAATACTCACAATTGCATAGTACTCTGTCACCGATGTTTCTCAGCTAAATCAGGTATCAATGCATGTAAATCTACAGGAATATCACATATGATAATATAGAGGGACGTATTCGGTGTACAAAATATGAAAGCAAATGAACTGCTCGAATTTGATCAATGGTACAGTGAGCAGCTATCCAGAGATGCACACTACGATGTTGATAAAAATCTCATAGAATATTCTAACGATGACGTAACCGTCTTATATTTAGCTGTGTCTAGATTTAAGTCCTTATTTTCTGAATCAATGGATGGGCAAAATCAATTCATATTAGGGATAAAGCTAGCAGGTGCATGTAATGTAGCATATCACACTTTATCCCTACGCCCTGATAGCATTCAGACTTTACCTGACTACTCCCTAAGAGCAAAACATGCATATAGCATGATCGCTGTTGAATGGATGGAATGGGCTAGGCTAAGTGAGGGTTACCAAATCTTACACATGCTAAACCAGGGTGAGCAAAAGGCTTGCAGGCATTATGTAGATGGATTCACTCCACGCGAAAATATTATTTTGGAGTTTTGTGGGTGTAAATTTCACGGGCACGTGTCTGATTGCTGTGGCAATAAATGTGAGCAGATATATACACCATACAGTGATCAAACATGAATAAGCATATTCCGCTCTTCAATATCACATTTCATTATTTGAATCGCATGGATATAGTGAGAATTATGTGGGAATGTGAGTTTAAGAAATAATCGCTAATACCGATGGACTAAATGATTTTATCACCGAATTGGACTTAGCACACACCATAGTTCCACGTGACATGCTATTTGGTGAGCGTACATCCACAATTCTATTATTTCTGGAAGCGGATGAACAAACTAAGCTAGAATATTTATACTGCGTTTTCATGTACCCATCAGTGATGAAACAATGTTGTTTTCCAGAAGGTGCATACGAGAAAATAAGAGGCGACGATTTGAATGATAATATGGTGAATGACTTCCTCAGTCTTATTAAATGTGAAGTCCTCCCTCCTCGTGATTTATACTTTCCAATATTACCTACTAGAAGAATAAGTGACTCATGTTTGAACTATGCACTGAATGCGCAAGAATCGGTCAATCTACCATATGCAAACATGCAGAAGAACAACATTCCTTATGTGGGACATGGACAACTCCTGTAACTCTGTAATGAAAGTGATAAAGAGCACTATATACAAGAGTACTACATGCATGAGGCTATACAACTCAACCCAGCGAATATATCAAATAATCCGGCTCTATGTTTTGTAGCTAAATCCGGATTGAATATTTTGTGGGGCCATTTTTCGCTATGTGATCCCACCAAGAATAAGATGGTATCGAAGCGAAAAGAGCTACTCGAGCTTTTGAATGATAAAAGTAAATCTGTCAGCAGCATTTTATTCCTCAATGATAATCTTTTAATGGTGGCGTACTCTGTCAATGAAGTCCCCATTAAATACCAACTGTATTCTTGCATCTTTCATGACAGCTTATGGGTGAGTAAAACTGTATGAAGGCTTGTCCTTACTTGGTCACCGCATAGCCTATCATGATACAGATTCTGTGGTATTCAGTGCCTGTGAAGGTGAGCCGACCATTCAAGATCGAAGTGGGTATCTAGGTTCTTGGATGCGTGAAATCCCTTCCGACTATGAGTTAACAAGTTTTTGTGCAGTCGGTCCAAAAAACTATAGTCTTGAAATGAAGCGTCGCGATGATCCATCGATTGTTAAACAGGTATCAAAGGTTAAAGGTTTAACACTGGGTACTGAACAATCAAAACAAGTAAATTTTGATGCAATAAAAAAATCCATCGATCAAATTATTAAGGATGATGAAATTACGGATAATAATAATAATAATACAGCATATATATAGCACCATATCTCGATAAACTAATTTTCATAGGCGCTTGTGAATAGGTGACACTTTAGTGTTTTCTTGACATTTTCTATTGATTTGCATGATCTTAGAGCAAGAGGCAGTTTATTCCATTGTTTAGGGGCAACACCACTGAAGGCTCTATCCCCACAGGAGAGCAAGTTTGATCATGGGTTGCAGAGCAATTGGTGGTCTCTAGACCGAAGAGTGCAGCCTGGGTCATAAGCATGTCTTGCATGTATTTGGGGGCTCTATTGTGCAGAGATTTCCAGGTCAGGAGGAGAAGCTTAAACTCTATTCTCTGCCAGACTGGCAACCAGTGAAGATGTTTTAGAATTGGTGTTATATGCTTCCTCTTCCTGACCTTCATGATAATGCGAGCCGCAGCATTTTGAAGGCCCTGCAGTTTATTTAGAGACTGTTCTGTAATACCGGAAAGAAGACTATTTCCATGGTCTAATCATGACATGATGAAGGCATGTATTAGTGTTTCTGTGCTTTGGTGTGTTAACACATTTCCGATGGAGTTGATGTTGCAGAGATGGAAATATGCAGATTTACACATGGATCGTATATGTGCATCCATATCCACAGCCTGGTCAATATTAATACCTAGGTTTTTGGCGGACGCAGTTGCTGTGATATTACTGTCTACTAATTGAACTTCCATAGTGGCGAGTTTACAACGTTGTTGGTTTGTTGACATGACCAGGAACTCTGTTTTATCTGGGTTGAGCTTTAACTTGTTCCTGGTCATCCACAGACTAATATCAGAAACGCATTCTCTGACCTTTTGAAGAAATGAATCTTCCTGTGTAGGCACGTATGCACATTAAGGTCATGTCGTCTAGTTATGTTTGCAATTGGGGGGGAGTACACTGTGAATCGTGCATGGCATTATTGCCCTTCGCCTAATGAGCACGAGAACAGCCAGAAATTATTCGTGTATATGTTGGCTACAAAGATACAAAAGCTAGCGGTACAAAATGGTTATGGTTGCAGTGTGACTCATCCGACTCAGCGTCAACATTCGTGTTTAGGTATTGATTTTAACTTTAATCCAATCAACATCTCGAACTGTATATTGAAGACGCATTAAAAGAAATGTGCGAGGATGAATATCATTATGAACTTAACAAACATCATGATTTATATGAACATAGTTCCGATCTGTACCGCTTGTGTATGACATCATGGTTACGGTACATCGTCGATATAATATATGATAAACAACTGTTAATGCCATAATATTGATGCCTTTAATTCATATATCGGGCTTAACCCTTTAATGGTGAAACCGTCCATAGCCACACTCATTAGTGATCTGGCAACTATATAGCTATGCTGATGAATATTACAAAACTAAGATGTATGCAAGTGTGTAGCTTCCTATGTCAATGCCAGTCAAATAAGTTTCAAAATCTTTATCAGACTTAAATAACCATTGCACCACAATTTAGATAACTGTGGCAGTCAATCCAGTGGTAATTCTCAAAATTAGTCTTCTCTCAGTCCGCAAATGTGTCTTTCTGTAGCCCGCTAAGGAGGACGGCTATGTACGTTTATGCCATTAAATGGTTAAGCCTGATATATTAATTTTCAGGAACAAATTTAGTCACTAAAGCATTAAGTACTGATTTGTGCTGGTTGTGTATGACGTCATGGTTTAGATGCAACCCCGTTGTAATACATGTTAATCAACTGATAACGCCATAATATCGATACCCTTAATATCATTGCCTTTAATTAATATATTGTCTTAATATTGTAGTACTAGTAAACATATCGCAGTTTGATGTTGTGTACTAGAATCATATCGATGTAATAATATGTTGTGTCATTTACGATGTCAGTATTAATAAAAGTTTTAAATGATTTAATTCTGTTTACTCGTTGTCAATCATGCCATTGAATGGTGCACCCGACACCCCACCCTCTATTGGCAATGCGCATCAGTATGTTAATGCAGCACTTCAAAACATATCGGCACTCGCCAAAAATACACATCAAAATGCAGCTGAATAGAGCATGCTGGCTGCGATTATGTCAAAACATAGCTGAAGCACACAGCACTTCACAACATGTGCCATCGGCATTTTGATCTTTAACAAATAGTGACTGGTGAGTGTGCATTATTTATGGAGTAATGGTTCAAAGATTTACGCATTCACATGTATTTCAGACAGTCATGTCTCATAAATGTGAACATGCGTCATTACGTCATATCACATCATCATGAATCTGATAGGGTCGCCACAAAGATATTTATATATAGACATAAGTGTTTGTGCATATGGTATGCCAGTTGAATGATTATGTTTTCGAGTGAATGTGATGGCGTCAATGCTTGACTGTAATACGGCATTACGTCACCCCTTTACCATGATTGTCTGTGGGTCGACACAGTGTGGTAAAACTGAAATGATAAAAGCATTAATAAGAGATCCATCGGCAACTACTCCCCCACCACAGAGGATCATGTACTGCTATGGCATGTGGCAAGATGGATATAATGATTTAGCACAAGAAGCAGAATTTAACGAGGGGGTAAATGTTGAATTAGATAGAAGTTGTAGGACATTGGTGATACTGGATGCTTTGATGAATAAATGCGATGAAAATGTGGCTGACTTATTTACAAAACATTCTCATCATGAGAACTGTAGCGTTATCTTTGCAGCACAAAATCTTTTTCACAAGTCGCGTAATCAGTGTGACGTATCAGTTAACTGTCACTACATGGTATTGTTTAAGAATCCATGTGATGCATCCGCTGTATGCTCTTTATCCAATCAGATGTATCCTTGTAATACATAGTATTTGATTGAAGCATATAAGGATGCTACATGCAAACCTCACTCATATCTACTTTTGGATTTGAAACAGTCAACACCAAACAATATTAGACTCCATTCAACTGTTCATCCAAAAGGACGTCTGTTACATGTACATACCAAAGAAGTGAAAAAATGGCACCACATAATATAGGACAGCATTTACCTATGCTACAATATCTGGCCAAAGTAAAACTAAAGATCAGAGATGATGTATTGAAACATGTTCAAATGAATTGATAGATGTGCTATGCAAGTCATGCCTTAATGTATTACGCGGAAATGTCCAGCTTACTAAATCACGATACAAGCAACTGAGTAAATATAAACACCATATGTGTGCGCTGACCAGTCATGGAGTGTCATAGATGCATAGAAAACGTCTGTTACAGACAGGTGGATTTTTGGGAGCCATATTACCCGCAGTGATTGGCACACTAGCACCATTAATTGGTAAGCTGTTCACGTGAGAAGATGGAACATGTACGTAAGATGGCTTTGGTACCACACGAATTTATAGGTAATTTAAATGAACATAGTAAAATATCTCTGCTACAGACAGACCCAGCGATATGTAAAGCTGTTCATCTCAGCAACGAGATATCCAATATATTAGCGTGACACGATATGTCTGAGTATGGAAAGTTGACATCGTATTCGCAAGTATGGGATAAATATAGTCACTACTATCAGCAATCAATAGGGCATCAATATCATGTACCACCTCTTCAATCCATACCTACGTCAGATGCACTGCCTATGAACTGTGCCCTGACATCTGTACGGATTCTGTGTGCTCGCCTGGTAATCTCATCCATGAAAGCCTTGATCAGAGCTTCTGGGTCAGGATTGCAGAGGTGGGTTGGCTCACTTGTGGAGCCTTCCAAGGAGCAGCCGACTGACACAGAGATCGGTATGTGGGTACTCTCAATCGTGAGCGTCTCCGTAGGATGAGTCTTGGCACCATCTAGGAGTGCCTCAAAGTCATAGACGATGAAGTGCGGGTATGAGACGGTCCGAACTCGTTTAGGGACGCTTGGACAGCGTTTTATACAGCACTTCCACTGTACCACAAGCGTGCATCCAGATGCTCTCAGCTTCTGCTCTCCCAGGACTGTCTTGTGGTATCTTTGTTCGGCATCCTCACCTTGCTGGTGCTGAGGGCATCCATGCCAGAAACAGCCATGGAACTGGTAAACGGTGTTGGTAGTCGGATCATAACCATTTACGGGAGCACCCTTGATCCAACGCCCGCCACCGTGCCCACACTCTACATGGTGTATGTGTATACCTCTGTTTCTCGACTCATACCTGACCCAACGAGTAGCCGCTGAACTGGATGGTTGGGGTGGATAAAAGGCTTTCTCATGTGCAGGCTGTGGTGCATCAACCTTCTCCCCAGGGCACTCTATGGTTGTTTTGCCGCCTGTACAATGGTCAGCATGATGCTGAAGATTCGGAGCTTTTGTTAACCTCTGCTGACAGTGACTGCAGACTAGTGTGTGGGCCAGCTTGGAGATGTTCTTGATATAGAAGGCATGGTGGTCGTACACTCCAATGGTCATAGTGTCACGGTAGTGGGCCGCTTGCCTGATCAGGTGCCAGGTGCTCTCTTCGGTTGGTTTATACACGCGAATCCCGATCTTCACGAAGAACTCTACCTTATCCAACTGATCCATAGAGGTTTTTGGAACATCAGGCATAGGTGCGCGGGCGCCGTAGAACTGTCTAGCGAGCTCTCATGCAGGAGCAGTACTTCTATCAGGTCTCGCCCCCTGATACACTGCTAGGCATCTCCAGAGACACATGTTATCATTTTAGGTGTCAAGGCCACCATACTCTTCTTATGTCGTAGCCAGTCTGGGAGCGGTCCTGTCCCAAGCAAAGGTTGGCGGTCGATGACAGCCTGACCTCAACATTTATTGATCAGACAAAAGCCCACTTGGTGTTGGGTCGATCGATGTTATCGGGGTCGAGTCGGGCTTGCTCTCTTGCCGCCACCAAGTCCTGAGCTGCTCCTATCATGTTCAGCCACGGACTCCCTGGAGCGTTCTTGTGGAAGAGCATCACCCTACCGTCCTCGATGTGTCTGATGCGATAGGTGTGGGTATACCGGAGGTAGAAGGCGTTCTGGACAGTCTGCTGGATCTTGCCCATGATCTGTCCTGTAATGTCTCCATTGAGGCCTTGGAAGAACGTCCAGCGTACTGTCCGTCTTCCTCTCTCCTCACCTTCCATCTCACCCAGACGCTCATTGAGAATCTGCTCACCCTCTCGCCTCATGCTCCGGGCTAATGGTTCACGTTTAGTGATCCTGCGTAGGGCAGGTAGGCGCTCCATTGGATGGTCTGCCATCCACGTCGCTACAGCTTTGCGTAATGCGTGCTTGAGCACAAGCTATACCACTGAGTATGCTTGTCTCTAAATGGACGTTCAGACCTTTTATATGTGCTTGATCAGCTCGTATACCACTGAGTATGCTTGTCTCTAAATGGACGTCCAGACCAAGCCGATCAGCTGGTATATCACTTTGGTTGCTCTAAATGGAAATTCACACCATTCGCAGCCACGGGAATGAGATCAAATTCTGCGGTTACCCGAACGCCCGGCGACGTAGATAACTTTTTGCTCGAAAACATTTCTACCGGGATGTGGCGTGACGTAGATGGTAAAAAGGTATCTACCGGAACGCGCCGAGATAAATAATTGTGGAAAAACTTATCTACCGGAATGCGCCGCGACGTAGATAACGCGCCGCGACATAGTTAGCTGTGGGGGGCATGGATCGCCAATCGGCTGCCCCAGGGCTTGAGATAGCTGTGGGGGGCCCCTGATCGCCGATCGGCGCCCAGTAGGGGCCTGCCTTGCATAGAGAGGGCTGCGACATATATAACTTTTTGTTCAAAAACATTTCTACCGGGACAGGTCGCGATGTGGATTACTTTTTTGTTCGAAACATTTCTACCAGGACGGGCCACGACGTAGATAACATTTACCCCATATCTATGCCGCGCCTTATGTGTTTGAGGTGGTATCATTTTGAGGTGGTATCATTTTGACTCGGACGTAGATTAATAATCGGCGATTGTCGGTCTACGGCAGCAGGGGCCGCTGTAGATTAATAATCGGCGATTGTCGGTCTACGGCGCGTAGATTAATAATCGGCCGCCGTGTAGATTAATAATCGGCGATTGTCGGTCTACGGTGGTATCATTTTGAGGTGGTATCATTTTGACTCCGGATATACTACTGAAGGTCTATCGACAATTGAGCAAACCAGTTTATCGATCTATCAAACTAATCTGACTGGGCACTGTTGCCGCCACGGGCAGCAACAGTAACCAGTCAAATTAGGTTCGAAATATCCAACAGCTTACCTGTATTACCTTCCGGTAATTGAGATTCACGGCGTGCAGAGAGAGAGATTGATCCTAACACGGGCAACGTGTGGGTGTGGCTTAGCTAGAGAGGCGCAGGGCATGGCGAAAACTGGATTTCTCCATTGTCCAATGTGATCTGGAAGCCGTATATACTGTGATAGGCTACAATTATACTGGCGTCACATTGTCAGCGATGCCATTGTTAATTGGTCGATCAATGGTTATATTAAAATATGATGTTTTTGGGTATAGGCTATGATCGCTATGCGTAATCTTAATTTGCCTATTAACTTGTTTTAGTATTAACGTTTTCAATGTATGTTAAAAATTGCGACAATAAGTATCAGCTCTTAAGTTAAGTCCTCCAAACCGGATGTAATCTGAATTATGGTGGCCCATTAATTCATTACATTGAAACACGTGTTAAATATAATGCTGATAACGTATGTTAGGCCGGTAATGGGCCAATATCAGTCCAATTCGATTTTGTGTTGGCCAAGTGCTGGCCCAGTAACCGGCATCATAATGGGATCATTATTTTAATAAAACTCTTTTGTATAATTTAGATTCTTATTAATGCTGATTTATCTATCTGATTTGCAAGCTTACTCGGCTGATTCAACACTCACTAGAAGACGTCAACTGGGTGGTTAAGTGCTTTAAAATGTGTCTTAACCCTTTAACCCTCGAATTTATTCAAGAAAATTTCAATTTTCTCATAGAAATTGTCTATTTGCAGACCAAGAGAAGACTATTTTAGAAAATTTATCACTGGAATGACTGGCTCGGTTATCGAGCCAGTCATTCCCGTGGTAAATTTTGAAAAGTAGTCTTCATTTGGTCTGCAAGAGAACATTTCTCAAGACCACTGCTGAGGCCGTTTTTGCTGATATAATGACTAAAGGGTTAATTTATAATTTTCTCATAGAAAATGTCTATTTTCAGACGAAGAGAATACTATTTACCATTGAAATGTCTAGCTTGGTTATCAGTCAGCGGTAATTTATCAAAAAAGTCTTCTCTTGGTCTGCAAATGAGCATCTCTCAAGACAACTGGAGAAGCCGTTTTTGGCTAATATGAGTGTTATGAGGGTTAAAACATAATGTCGACTTCTAAAAAAAGATAATAACTTCTAGGCGTCGCTCTGTCTGACAATTGTAAAGCTATTAGTAATATTTTTCTTTTTTTCTACGTAATTCCACAGTACCTGGAGCACCGATTAAAGTCTCGAGCTGTTCGTTTATTCGCCTCATTTCTTGGAATCGTGGCAAATGTAAGTTTCCAGATAATTCTCATAAATTATGACACAGGATGGCGTCATGTATGTATGTATGTATGTATGTATGTATGTATGTATGTATGTATGTATGTATGTATGTATGTATGTATGTATGTAAGAGCGTGCAGGCATGTATGCGTCATGCATGCCTATATGCGTACATGCATGTTTGCGTACGGCGGGCAAACACAGATCGTTGGCTGAACCAAGCAGTAATTCAGAGAACTTGTAAGTAGAAGGGTGACAAAATAGGTCGATTGTTCGATCGAGTCATGACTTAATAAATATTTGAATTAGGTCTCTAGACCAGTCATCTTCGAGGATTGTGGCGGGGAAAAAGGGCGTGGACTGATTCAAATATTAATGGCGACATCACCCTCTCGGCCAATCATCATGTCGCCTATATCTTCGCCGGTTTTCGGAGATATAAATGGGTGGCACATGCTGATGATTGATAGGTGTAATGAGGCATAAAAGTGTTAGGAGGCGAGGCATGGCCTGGGTCATGTGACAGTTGTTGGCCAATCAGCTTGGCCGCTTATGCCATTCCCCTGGTCGGGTCACATCTTTGCTCATTACCAGGCCTAATGGCCCATGAAAAAATGGGGAGGGTCTAAGGTGTTGGGGTGGCCTAATAGAGCCAGATCAATCAATGCCCTTCTACTAATTGTCTAGCCAACCTAATTTACTGCCATATTGGTGCACTTCTAAAAATCTCAAGCCAAACGAATTTACGGCCACACAGTGCCCTTCTACTAATGTTGAGCCAACTTATTTTACGTCCATCACGGTGCCATGCTTTTGTAGAGTTACAACATGTTCAGCCATGTTCTGTGGCGTGTGCATTGTCAACCTAATAACACATGCAAGGGGTGTGGTCTAAGGTGGGGGGGGGGGGGGGCGGGGTTGGGCGTGGTCATGTTCACCATAGGCCATTAGTCCCTTCAACAAGCCTAGCAGGCGTCACAGACCTCAGGCACACCCCAGGACTTAGGCCATGCTGGTTTCATGGTTATTAGACCGACAACGAGCATAGATGACGTACAATAAGCTGAACACAAACCACAGAGCACAGATGTGGACTCTCTTAGCAGCACGACGATATGGGATCCATTAGACCACGTCCCCAGACCTTAGACATGCCCATTTTATGGATCATTAGACCAAAATGTGCATGACACAGAACCTGTCTGAACACATTGTAACTCTACAAAACCAGGGCACTTTGATGGACGTAAATTTGGTTGGCTTAACATTAGTAGAATGGCGCCGAAGTGACCATAAATTGAGTTGGCTTGGCATAAGCAGAAATGCTCCGATATGACCATGAATTAGGTTGGCTTGGCATTAGTATAAATGCATCGATATGGCTCCATTAGGCCACCCCACAACTTAGGACACGCCGCTCTTTCATGGGGTCATTAGGTCCGCAAACGACGGGTCCAGGGCGATGGTATAAGCAGCCTAGCTGATTGATCTACAGCTGACAAACCATTTCATGGTCATTAAGCCTGGAAACGATCATAGATGGCATCACGTGACCCGACCATTGTGATGGTATAAGTGACCAACCTGGTTGTCCTACAGCTGTCACATGACCTAGGCTACGTCCCCCTAACAGTTTCACACCACATTACACCTGTCAATCATTGGCATGTGCAACCATTTACGTCGCTGAAAATCAACGATGGTATAAGGGGTCCAGCTGATTGGTCTACAGTGGACACACCATTTCACAGTCATTAAGCCTGGAAATGAGCATAGATGCCATCACGTGGCCCGACCATTGCGATGGTATAAGCGATCAAGCTGATTGGCCTTCAACTGTTACGTGACCTAGGCCACGCCCCCTAACACCTTCACACCTGATAATTGGTCGAGTGCGTGATGACCTCATCAACATTTGAATTAGGCCATTTTTCTATTTTCCTGCTAAAGATACTCAAATATGATTTGTCGAGAGGACAAAGGATTTTGCTCTTGAGCAATCAAATTCGAGTATTTCTGGCAGGAAAAAGGGTGTGTGGCATAATTCAAATATTTATGACGTCATCGCCCTCTCGACTAATCAGGAACACCACCTATAACGTCGCCCTTCTATTCTTCTATCTGTATTTATTCTAGTCATGGTACATGGGGGTAGTGCTGTTCGGACCTGCCACAGCTCTTCAAGCTGTCACTGGCTTTCCTGTCTGGAACTCTGTGTTTGTTGTGGCGCTTGCAGCAGTGTTTTACACCACAATTGTAAGATCATCATCGTCGTCACCACCGCTGCCACCGCCAGCGTCGTCTTCGTCGTCGTCGTTGTCGTCTTCATCATTGTTGCTATGATCGCCTATCTTTATGCTCCATGTTATCACCCTCCTCATTTTCCTGCTCATCATCCGTGAATCATCAATATAACAATAATGTTGTTTTCTTGGATGTTATGGTCGTTTTAGGCCCGACTTGTGCGACTGAAGCCCGATATTTTCATTTTGTAGTAGTAGTAGTAGTAGTAGTAGTAGTAGTAGTAATAGTAGTAGTAGTAGTAGTAGTAGTAGTAGTAGTAGTAGTAGTAGTAGTAGTAGTAGTAGTAGTGTTTCATTTTTCTTCTTCGCTAAGACGTACAGATTATGAAAATGACTGCTTTAAGCTGCATAGCTTATGAAAATGACTTCTAAAATGGAAAGTAAGCACACTCGGTGAGGGCCTGCTTTAAAAGCGATATTCTCCCAGGTCCTGTCATTTGTAACTATGGCTAGCGTGTCCACGTAGCTCTTCGATGCATGTTGATATTGAATGTCTGGAAATGTCTACTGACATATATCGATTCTGCCATCTGAGCTAGATAGAGGAATGACTTGGAGTAGCGAAGCTAATGTATGACTGACTATGTTATGCATCACAATGTCGCAATATATATGCAGATCAGTAGACTAAAAACCTACTGCCCACAGTCTGTGGTTTCTTGTGGTTTTCCTTGCAGAGCCCTTGTGGTGTGCTGTGTCCCCACAATGGGCAACCCCCTTCTTGTGCTGTCCTTGCAGTTTTTTCTTGCGGTTTCATACTCTACCAGACATCGCATGGTTTTCAACATGTTCAAAATTTGTGCGGATTTCTGCAGAAACCGCTAGAATTCACAAGAAACTGCAAGAACATTCGCACTGTATGCGGGGCTTGCACAATGTTTAACAACGAAATGCATGGAATTTTCCACTTCTGCCCCACCCCAACCCTCCTCTAAAAGGGTCCAGCTTTCCTATATAACTTTCCTATACAGCATCGTTTCCAACTTTCCTCTACAGCATCATTTGGTAATGTAGTTTGTGCAGCTTGTGTGTAGTTTGTGTGATAAAATTTCCCTTGTTGATAGTGTTCTTTGCTGTAGTAGATTATTTGGAATAGGATTTGGACTGGACTAGACTGGACTGGAAAAATTCCACCACCCCCCCCCCCCCCCCCCAAAAGACCAGGAAGCCACATTTGAAACTGGATCAAAGAACAGGATTTGGCTCAATGGTAACAAGACCAGCCTCTATATGCTCTGTATTTATTTACCCCAGAAATCCGGGGGTGGCCTTTTTATTAATTCCTGCGATTTCTTACGAATTCTTGTGACCGTGTTGTGGGCAATGGCAGTCTGCAAGGTAGCACAAGATAAAAAAAAATCAGCAAGAAATCGCAGTTTTCTGCAGAAATAAAATCGCCAAAAAATCCTCAAGAAATCCCAAGAAACCGCAGTCTGTGAGCAGTAAGTTTTAGGCCCTTATTTTTACATGTCGATGGTAATCCCCTCCCCCACCCCAACCCCCACCCCAACCCCAACCCCACTCCAACCCCAACACCCCATCCCACACCCCACCATCGCCACTCCACACCAGCGTTAATCCTATAATCACATTAGCAACATATCGACAAAAGCGTGCCACTATTAGGCTTACACGATTATACAATTCTTTTAATCATGATCATTTTAGATAAATAATCATGATTATTTGAGTAATCACGATTATTTGATAAATTGCAGCTGTACTCCTGATAGTGGTTTCGTGTGTCATAAAGCTAACAAAAGCGCTAGTATTGGCAATATCTGAAAAAGCTACAAACTGTATTTTAAATAGGAATTGCAAACAAAATGCTTGAAAAAACAAAAATTGGTATCGATGATTAGATCATTAAAATGCCTAATAGCCAGATAGTATTAGGTGTTCATAAATCACAGTTAATATGCTATGCTAAAAATCAGAGTGCATTTTCGGAACACAATATCAGTACAATCTGGCAAGAGCAAAATGGCCCAAGGAAAATGAAAATTCTGTTAGGTGTGGCGCAGTGGTATCCAAAAGTGTGGCGCAGTGGTTTTCCTGTGGCGCAGTGGTTTCTACAAGTGTGTCGCAGTGGTTTTCTAGAGCTACATATCTCTATAACAGGCTTGTCCACATTTTGGTCAAACATAGATGCTATTAATGAAAATAATTGGCTTCAATAAGTCTGGATCTATGATTCTTCTATAATCTAATATAAGTTGTATATGTTCTTGAGCTGAATAATCATTAACACCTAAGTGGCAAAACTTCTGAAGGCAAGCGTTGATAGATTGATTTAGGTGACTGCCTAATAGATTCCACTGCTGGATATCTGATTAGAAAGTGTTCCAATGCATACATAATTCTTATAATGGGCTGATGATCTCCTTTTGAAATCTCCTGCAACTCTCATGCAGTACGTGCATTCAAGTGAGACATTTCGATTTGGTCAACATGTGTGCTGTATCTCTTTCAGAAAAGCAGTCAGCTTGTAAGTACAGGATGCAGTTTTCCTGGAATATTTCATTCAGGTACATCAGTGAACTATACTATGGTAATGCTGTTCATACCTCCAGTACATTTAAATACCTTTCTTAATGAGGGATTTCCAGTTCTCCTTCTGTATACTTTTTACCTCCATAAACCAGCTATGATTTTCAATGGTCTTTACAGACAGTTATCATCTAGCTATGGTTTTTTCCACCATTGACGCGCAGTTATGGAGTATCTACGCCTGCTGATGACGTCGTAGTTTGACAACAACTGCCAACAAGTTACAATAATATCAGCCTAAGATATTACAATGATTCCTTTATATAACAGTAGCCAAATATGACAGACCACTGCAAATCCTCTTTATTGGCTAAAATACCAATAGACTGAAAACATTCTGTCACAATCACAAGCTAAAGGTCTTGTTCATATGGACCGATGGAGTTAACCTTGAGGTGAGTAGAAGAGAGGCGAGCTAGGCCCCCATTAAAGGAATGCACACCTAACGTGTGAAAATATTTTGTGCAAAGATTTATTTTGTGAGGGCCAGCTCTTCTCTATGCTGATTGGATGTTAGATGTAGAGGGTAGGTGTGAAATTCCTTTGTGGGGGGCCAGCTCTTCTCTATTCTGAGTGGATGTTAGATGTAGAGCATGGGCCATCCCCTCATTAAATCATGTTACTCCAGTCATCCGATAAGACTCTTAGTGTCCTATCGCGTAATGATGATTGACAAGGGTTAATGGAAATCATTTGTGCAATGATTTCTTGTGTAGGGAGTGCACATCCACGCCTTATGTTGAGTATTTTGAAATTAATTTGATGGGGCGATGTTACAGCTTATGGCAGCAACAACGCCAAGTTTAGTTAATTTCAAAGCATTCAACATAATGTTTATTAAACAGTAAACATACAATTCGTACAACTTGATGGACTATTAAGCGATTATAGCGGAATTTCTCACGTTATCATTGGAGTTAAGTTAATTGCCGGTCAATGGAGGAATCCAGTTTTAGCTATGTTCCTTGCAGCTCTACCGAAGAGCCACGCATGCGTTGTCCATGTTGGGATCAAGCGATCTATGCAATCTCTGAAGCTCTATTACCACAAAAACTGCATGGGTAAGCTGTAGAATATTTTGAAACTAATTTGACTGGGTGATGTTACTGCTTATGGTGGCAACAACGCCGAATGAAATTAAATTCAAAGTATTCAACATAATGTTTATTAAATAGTAAAGAGATACAAGTTGTACAACTTGACGGCCTATTAAGCGATTCTAACAGAATATCTGATTAACCACAGCATGATAATGGACCTTTCCATTTTTAGCCATGCCCTGTCAATCTCTAGCTAAGCTCCACCCACATCTCGATCGTGTTGGGATCGATCGATCTTCGAACTCCCTGACTAGCGATTTCCAGAAAACTATCCCCACAAAAGAAATCATTACACAAAAGATGTCCACACCTTATGTGTGAACTTCTTTTTGGGGGGTGGGGGTGGTAGCTCGCCCCTCTTCTACTGAGAAGTCTGTACCTCAATTGATACAGGTAATATGGAAACATTTCATTCGATCGCATTAGTCTGCATCTTCTCCATCAGACTCTGCTTCAATTATCGATTCACAAAAGACTGTCCACCTGTACATTCTTAGTACCTCGAGTTAATCAATCTATTTGTTGGATAGGTCAACTAATTTGGGAAAAATCCAATGGATCTTCCAACAGTGCAAGCAATAAGAAGTGACACAACCTAAAGAATATGTCTATTCTAGATTATCGCTAGTGGTAAACTCTATGCTATTGGTGAGAAGAAGTGGAAAATGTGTTCCAAGATGACAATAAGTGGTTTATACATAAATGTAAACACTGTGAAAAGGTAGTAACCTTAGTATGACTAAATAAATGTCTTGGAAAATATTATTGCCCTAAAAATTCTATAAGTGAAAAAACATATTCCCATTCCTTTTATTACATTGGGGTGACTTTGTAATAGTACTGACTCCATTGCAGCATAGTAAATTGTTCTAGTTACATAATATTATAACTTAATTATAGAAGGTTAAAAACTTACATTTGGAGTGATAATTATAATCCTATTATAATAGTCCCATTAAAATATTTATTAAACACAGTGTCGTGGAATATTGTTCAATCAAATAAATGTTCTCGGGAGGGAGGGGTGTAGTTAAGATGAAGTTCATTTATGACGTGGTAAGACTGGGCAACAAATTGGCATCAAACAAATGGCAAATCTCCATGAGAACAGAAGTTCAAGTAGTAGAACACATCGTCCATCTGAGGAAGATCTCCTAATTGGAAATTGGTTGAAGTTACAGCTTCCACTGAAGATGGCCAGTTCACTGGTCATTCAACTGGACTAATAGCTAATTGTGTCGATGTCGAAAACAGTCTGGATCCTCAGTTTGACCCACTGTTGAATCATTGGAAATGGTATAAGAATTTATCAGGTACTCGACTGGTCACGTGCCATGCACAGCTTCTGGAAGTGCCGTGATAAAACTGTGGAACTGGGGAAGAATTTATGTTCCCCTCGAAATATCAGTGGGAAACACTGAGCATCTAATTCTTAAATCTCTGACCAGAACTCTTGTGGCCAACAAATGCCCATTAGGATGGCAGGCAAATATCTAAACACGTTTCCTATCAGCAAATTAATATGGAAACAACAAATATTCATATATATTTTAATTAACCTAATATACACCTGTGCAAAAGTTAAGCACCAGCAAAAACAATAGAACGTAGAAACATGATGGTACAACTAGGCTGCCATACTTTTTGTCCCCGCGTTAGCTGACATAATTCCAAGTACGAAATGCACATGCATGCATGACTTCACGCGGCTTGATGTCCGTGCGTGGCGGGAAACAGCACACGTGTTCAGTTATGTAAAAGTCCAGTTTGAGGTGTAGAACAATACATACAGATTTAGGCGACAAGATTAGGAATTTTGTGTTCATGACCGTGGTTTATTTGTACAGAGAGAATTAGCTCTTGATTGTGAACCGCTATGGCAAGACGAAGGTTAAGTGATCGTGTGAAATGGCAAATCATAGGCATGCATACCACTGGTATGTCATGCAGAGAGATTGGCAGACAGCTGAACATTAACCATACTGTAATCAGTCGTTTGATTGCAAAACATGGGCAAACTAACGAGGTGAAGGACAGGCCTAGATCTGGAAGACCGAAGAAGACTACTGCCCGTGATGATCGAGCCCTAGTACGCCTTGTTAGGAGATCTCCATTCACCAACAGCAGAGTGCTCAGCCAGCAATGGGAAACGCGCAATAGAGTGTCAATGTCTACCATCAAAAGGAGACTGTATGCTGCTGGCATGAAAGCTAGGAGACCTGTCAGACGTCCTCTCCTCACTGCACACCACAAAGAGGAGCGTCTGAGGTGGTGCAACGAAAGAAGACACTGGAACATGAGATCCTGGAGACGGGTACACTGGTCCGATGAAAGTCGGTTCCTGCTTCATGCCACAGATGGTCGAACTCGTGTATGGAGGTCCAGACGCACGGCGTACGACCAACGTAACATCATGGAAGAAGTTCCATTTGGTGGAGGTTCCGTTATGATATGGGGGTGCATCTCATTTGATTGTAAGCTGGATCTGTTGACAGTACCTGGAACACTAAATGGACAAAGATATCAAGATTCCCGACTGGATAGAGTTGTGGTCCCTCATTTTGTAAATCATGCACCTGGAACCCACCCTATATTCATGGATGACAACGCCCGACCACATCGTGCTAGAGCTGTGCATGAATACCTCCGCCAGAATGTCATCGAAACCCTACCATGGCCAGCAAGGAGCCCTGACATGAACCCTATTGAGCATATCTGGGACATTCTGGGAAACATGGTGAGAAGGAGGGATCCTCCTGTGCAGAACCTACAGGAATTAACAGACGCACTCCATCTTGAATGGCAACGAATACCACAATGGTGTATCAGTCGGTTGGTGACCAGCATGAGACGTCGTGTCCAGGCGTCATCCAGGCACAAAGTGGATATACCCGGTATTAATAATGACAGTCTCAAACTCGTGCACAGATGTTAAAGTTCGTTTTCAGACACCATTAATGACAATCTAGCCACGTGTGTCAACTGTAGGGCAATAGTTGTCAGTTGTGTCAACGTAACCATATTCAGGCCTCGTTTTCAAGTTCAAACAAAAACATACAGTGTTTCCCCACCATCATAATCAGCATTCCTCTAGTTGCATTATTACCTCTTGCACTAAGATGGATGGGTACATAAATGTTTATGCTATTGCTTTCTTCATAGCACATGAATATACCCTCGCATGTGCGTAAAAATAGGGTGGTGCTTAACTTTTGCACAGGTGTATATAAGCACGCTGACATATAGGTCACCAGCATACATATGCATATCATATTAGTGCAATGAGAGTACATCATTCGTTTTAACACACACACACACACACACACACACACACACACACACACACACACACACACACACACCCCACCCTCCTAGCAACCAGGCGGTGAGGAAGTGCGCATGGATCCATAATGCGTATATACGAACGTCTGGTTTCTGCTCATGGGACATTCCAGGAAGTACTGACTGGCTCTGACTTTCTGTTACACTCAACATACATACAATCCAGTAGAGCCAATTGCTACTTTGGTAACGACTATCATTTCTGCTACCCACGATTTGACCGACTTACCACCCAATTAATCATCAATGGATAGATCCAATCTGTCACTTAATCAAGTATATGCCATCATAAACAAACACATCACATGTAGCATGAGGCAATAATCAAAATGCGTAATGAAAGACGTGTCTAGCCTGTCAAGCGTAGGATTTACAATAAATAGCGTAATGAAAATTTTGGAACTAATTTGACCGTGTACTGATGCTGCCATAGGCAGCAACGGCACCAAGTCAAATTAGTTTCAAAATATTCAACACAACATTTATTAAATTAAATAAAATCAATCAAGTCATACACTAGGCAGTTTAAGTGTATAGTTAGCTTGATATTAGGATTCTGGCAATTCAGAGTCTGACTGATCCCAACATGGACAAAGCATGGGTGGCGCTTAGTTAGAATTGGGTGGGGCATAAATGCTTTCATCATTTGTGCTGCTATGTTGCGTGTAGGGTGGAATCAAAGCTGTGATTTGGGCCGATGCTTTCCAAATAGTAGTAATGGTGACAGGGATGTTCGCATTAATAATTAAGGTACAACAAAAAAGAAATGAACAACAACAACAACAACAACGACGACAACGACAACAGCAACTATTACTACTACTACTACTACTACTACTACTACTGATGCTACTGCTGCTGCTGCTTCTGCTGCTATTGCTACTGCTACTGCTACTGCTAATACTCCTGCTACTGCTGCTGATAGTGATACTGGCTGGCTGGCTGGCTGGCTAGCTGGCTGGCCGGCAGGCTGACTAACTCGTTTCCACATGATTATTATTTTGCTGTTGCTGAAAATGGTAACGCCACCTGATTTCAGGGGACAATGGCAGTAGGTGGGATACAGAATGTCTGGAGAATTGCTGATGAAGGAGGCAGATTGAACTTCTTCAAGTAAGACGAGGGGTAGCATATGAGTAAAAAATAATGCTGATAAATTTATAGCTCATTAGGCATATTTTCTTTGCATCGCCAATAGGATTCATTATGACAAAAATAAATATGAAAATTAAGAAACTAAGTCAGCAATTCTCTCCGCCCACCACGATGTGCTGCATAATTATGCAATTGTTACATTTTTTTTTTAATTGGGCACTCAAGAAAATCATTTTTAAATATGAGTGATGAGGAGAATGAGGGTCAAGGTGTTGGGAGGTGTCACTGTCTCGGGTCATGTGGTCTGTCGAGAGATCGTGACTCAATCTCCTCCCTTTTTCCAAATCTAAAGTAATCATATTTTTTATATTGAAGAGAATATTGCTTACATCATACCTAGCCTATAGAGTACACTTTAAATGAAGATATCTTTAATTTAAAACAAAGAAAAGATGATCATTATCACATAGAATGCAGGAAATGGCCTCCGTGAGTTGACAACTTTATATTTCTCCTCCTGAGGAGGACTTCTGTTTGATGCCTACACACACACACACACACACACACACACGCGCACACACACACACACACACACACACACACACACAAACACACACACACACCCACCCACCCACCCACACACACACACACACACACACACACACACACACACACACACACACACACACACACACACACACACACATTTCCCTGGGATGGTGAATCATATATCGGACACTCATTGAAGCCCAGTTACTTAGCATGTTTATGTCCAGTTGGAGTACCTCACAGTCCTTGGCATACTCAATTTCCTGGTAGCATACACAATCATCAGCGAATAGCCTGATCTCTGAGGAAATGGCCTTGACTATATCATGTTTGTGGACTGAAAACAGTAACGGGCCTAGAACACTTCCTTGAGGTAATCCAGACACAACGTCAGCAACGTTTGATTTGGCACCATTAACTACTATAACCTGTTAGAAATGAGTCAATCCAATTTAGTATGTTTTTTAACACACCATATTTGTACAATTTAGATTTCAAAAGTTCATGTGGAACAGTATCAAAAGCATTTTCAAAGACGAGAATGTCCACTTGTTTCCGTTTATCAATGGATGAAGCCCAATCATTGATGATATTAATTACTTGAGTTTCACAACTGTGAACTTTTCAGAATGCATGTTATCTGTGAGTTAGGATGTTATTTTATTTAATGGCTCATTAAATTAGAACAGATGATGTGTTCCAGCACCTTACAGCAAATGCATGTGAGGGAAACAGATCTATAATTACTTAGTAAAGACCGGTCACCTTTTTTATATAAAGGACAAATGTTTGCTGATTTCCATTCTTTTGGGATAACTCATTTGTCTAAGGACTGCTAAAATGTGATAGTGTGTCTGACAGTTTTGTTGACAGTTCTTTCAGTATTCGCAGATGTATTTTGTCTGGTCCTATGGCCTTTGATGTTTTCAAACCATTTTATAATTTCTAGCTTGGCCTAGTCTACTCGCCTATCAAATTATCATGGGCTATGCCAATAGTCTGGCTTAGTCTACATGCCTAGTGACCTAGCCTATCATACTACCCAGCCTCTCCAGACACCATCTCACACTGACCCACCCTATGTATGTGCATGTCTGCATACATGTGTGGTTGGTGACTAGAGGTACATGGTTTGGATGCATAATTAGGAACTTGGCTGCTATAGATATGTACTTATGGCTTATGGTTGGTATGTTGGCATTTCGTTTTTTTGTTGGGTGGGGGTATTAACATAGGGTCATGGGTAGATATATACTCGGGCAATATTTGCATAAATGGTGCATATATGTAACCTATTCATACGCCGATAGGGTTAGCAAAGGTTTATTCATATGGTTAGCTATGGGTGTATGAATATGTAGTTATGGTGTATGAGAGGATTATCTTTGACTGTATGGTATGTGTATCTCTATATGTGGGCGTGCATGATGTGTGCGTACATGCATGCGTGCATGTGTGTAGCGGTAGAAGTATCTATTTGGCAGTGTTAGATATGCTTACAGGTGTATGGGTAGCTTTTGTGGTATGGGTTACTTATAGTGTAGCAGTATGATTAGCTGCAGCTATCACATCGTATCCACACAGCTACCCCTGCCACAACATTGCAGCCCTTTCCCAATACAGCCCTACCCGCATAGCTTCACTGGCCATAGCTACATACATATCTACCAATACCTATGTCCCAATGGCTACCATACCCCCCCCCCCCACACTCACTACCTGACCCATGTCTATCCATACATTAAAGCCACTCAAAACCTAAAGCTACTCCTACCACCACATATCAACTAGTTCCCATAGCCACACCTACTGCATAGCTAAGCATATAGGTACTCATATACAGATCACCGCATCTATCCTAGCTACCTAGCCCATAGCAACCCCAACCCCCTATCCCATAGTTACCCCAGCCCTAGAGCCACCCTAGCCATACTCACATTCGGACAGTAGGCTAAGAAAGAGTCATATGCCAGTAGGTTAGTCATGTAAGCCAGCCCCATCCGCCTGCTCACAGGTTAACCTAGTAGGGTACGCAGAGTATGCTAGTTGGCTAGACCAAGTAGACTAGTAGATTCTGTCAGTAGGCTAGTAGCTTATGCCAGTAGGATAGGTCAGTATATTAGTTGGTCAGTCTAGGCATAGGCATAAGGTAGCAGCAGATGTTACCAATCAGTAGGCTAGGTTAGTCTGGTAGGCTAAGACAGTAGGCTAGTATGTGAAACCACTATGTCGGTAGGTTAGCCTAGCAACCATTTTAGTAGTATAGTCTAATAGGCTAACCATCATTGAATCCCATTAGGATAGAATGCTATACCAGTATACAAGGGGACTAGGTTAATACGTTTGGCCGGTGGGTCAGTAATTTAGACCAGTATGCTAGTATATTCAGTTGGTAGGCTAGGCCAGTTGGCTAGTCGGTTATTCTAGGTCTGTATTTTGTTGGCTAGTAGTATAGACTAGCGGACTAATGGTCTAGGGTAATAGACTAACATAGTAATTAGATAAGCTATGCCAGTAGTCTAGTATGCAATGTCATCAGCTTAGTCGGATATGATAACAGGTTATGCTAGTACACTAGCCCAATTAGCTAGACTGGAAATGGACTAGACCAGTAGGCTTTAATCTAGGCCAGTAGGTTACGTTTGTAGAATATGCTAGTTCACTATATAGGCAAGCAAGCGTGCGTGCGTGCGTGCGTGCGTGCGTGCGTGCGTGCGTGCGTGCGTGCGTGCGTGCGTGCGTGCGTGCGTGCGTGCGTGCGTGCGTGCGTGCGTGCGTGCGTGCGTGCGTGCGTGCGTGCGTGCGTGCGTGCATGTGTGTGTGTGTGCGTGTGTACGTGCGTGTGTGCATGTGTGTGTGTGTGCGTGCGTGTGTACGTGCGTGTGTGCATGTGTGTGTGTGCGTGCGTGCGTGCGTGCGTGCATGCCTGTGTGTGTGCATGCATACGTGTGTGTATAATTGGTATGCGTGGCTATAACGAGAGGTGTCATCTAGTATCAGTGGGTGTCATAATGTGTGCATGTGTATTGGATGGCTATTGGAGATGGAAATAGATGTGTATTGCTCTGGATAGGTATGGGTAGGGTGGCTATGGCTATATTGGTGCTGTAGTCATGGATATTGTCGTAGTGTTTTGAAACATGTGCAGCATACATGCTCATATAGACTCAAAAGCATATGGTGACATAGGCTGTGGAAAAAGCACCCAGATTTCAGTCTTGCCCCCACTCCATTTACCATGTTAAACTTGAGTGGCTCAACATTATTAGAAGGGCACAATGTAGCCATAAGATTTGGTTGGCTAAAAGTAGAAGGGCTCCGGTATAACACTGAGCTTTGTGGTGGGTATTTTAGTAAGCTTTTGATTTTTTTTGTCTCAGACTTGTAGCTTCAAGTTAAAATTATCTTTATTTTTCAATCCAAGGCTCGCCTTTACAGACTCGCATTTTAGCAAATCGTAAGAACTTGCTTTATTTTGTATTTTTCCCCATAAGGTTAAACTTAGAGTCTGAGGCCATTTGGACCCATTAAAAGCCTTCCTTTAGCACAGTCAAGCTTAGTCAGCCCCGGCCATGGGCAAGTGAATTATAGGCGTTGTAGAAATACACAGTGCACAGTCTATCTAAAAGCTTTTTCAAACCTCGACCCTCGATAGCAAAAGATCTGACAAAGGCAGTGGCCCAGGTCTTAGGCACTGATCTTTCATGGGTAATTAGCACTTGCCACCAAGGAAGATGGCTTCCCATAACCTGACCTGCCTTAGGGTGATAGCATAAGCAGCCAAGCTAATTGACCGAGAGTTTGATGATTTGAATTAGGCAATGCCCCTTTCACCGGTCACTAGGCCCGGTAGTGAGCATAGCTGGCATCATGTGACTTGACCAGGGTGATGGTATAAGTGACCAAGTTGATTGGTCGACAGCTGACAAATGCTTATCACACTTATTAGGCCCTGTGATTAGTGTAAATGGTGCCACCTAATCCGTGCAATGATATAAACAGCCAAGCTGATTTGCCTACAGCTGCCACTAGGCCCTGCCCACTAACATCTTCATGCCTTGCACTGGTCAATCATCAGCATGTGACACCACAACTATAACCAATGAAATGGCGATGATATAGGTGGCCTTTCTGATTGGTCGAGAGGGGTGGGTGGGGTGGTCACGTGACATGTGACGTCATATCATTTGCATATTAGACCACGCCCACCTGACCATCTATGGGAATTGGCATGACCTAGATTTTAATCTATGTCACACCCATGCCTAAATGGTGATGTCGACCTGGCCAAATGTGAAAATGAGATCACAGGTCACGTGACCACCCCCCCCCCCCCTCTCGACCAATCAGGAAGGCCGCCTATAAACATGCCCTTCTACTACCTATATGCTCAAAATTCGTTATCGAAGACATGTATGTAAAATCCCACAAATTTCGCCCATTTTCATTGAAACTATGGTGCAAGGGAGATAATTGTTGTCTTTTATGAACCACCTGAGCAAAGAAATTAGCTTGATTACGTCCCATACAGCTGACATATTTTGAGTTTGAAATCGATCAGCGTGTTGATGGTAGGCCGTCAGATATTGGAGAAAATCTGTTTTTGTTACTAACTGCGAACCTTTCAAGTGAATCGGTGTATATTTTATTAACGCATGTGAGATCTATTTATGCAAAGCCATACAGGTCCGTCATGGATACTTTAGCTAGAAATTTGTAAGGCATATCTAGAAATGCATCCTTTGACTGACATATGCAATATGTATTTGTCTTCCGCAGTTTTTCATTCGATCCAACAGTTAGAAACACGTTCTGGGCTTTGGTAATCGGTGGTGCGATGCGAGGCCTGTCTATTGGGCTAAATCAAACAACAGTACAACGTGTCGCAACAATGCCCACACCCAACAAAGCAAAAGCGTGAGTAGATTATTACCTTTAAACATTAATGAATAAATTTGATAAAGATTTTCAAAATATTTGCGTATTAAACCTTTAACCCGCGAATTTGTTCAAGAAAATTTTGATTTTCTTATAGAAAATATCGGTTTGCAGACCAAGAGAAGACTATTTTTGAAATTTTGCCACTGGAATGACTGGCTCGATTATCGAGCCAGTCATTCCAGTGGTAAATTTTCAAAAATAGTCTTCTCTTGGGCTGCAAATCAACATTTTCCCCAGACCGCTGCCGAGGCCGTTTTCAGCTGATATGAGTGTTAAAAGGTTAAACATTACTGACTAAATTTGTTAAAGATTTTCAAAATTAAATGTCTATATACTGACCAAGAGATGCCTAGATGCAAAAGATGTATAATAGCTTACATTTGATCGACTGACCGATCCAACCTCAATCTCACTATCATGGCAGTGTCCTTAGATGGTGTGGCAAATGCAGAGAGGTGTCTAGCTGCTAGCAGTTATCTTAGAATAATGATAAACACTTCCATGAATATGTTGATTCAGTAGCGTAGCCGGGGGGGGGGGGGGGGGGGGCAGGGGGGAGCGCTGGACCATTCTTCCCAAATGTGGCGCCTAAATAATGTCTGTAACACATACAAGTTTCTGGACGTCCCAACTCCCAAGCCACGTTTAACATGTTAATCTACATTGAAAATTAGAACTATTTGAATTTACAACGTTGTTAATGTCTTCTTGTCATGCTTGTTCATCGCTATGTTGAGACTTTTTGTTTTAAATAACCTACATTAAGACCAAGAATAGTAGAATACACGCTACTTTCATGGTAGAATAAAATAATTGGCGACGCTGGGATGCTATTTTCTCTTTATTAAAGAAATTTAAGCAGATTCCTACGCCTAATTGGTATGCAGGGTGGCGCCTTTTAAGTCCTCGCTCAAGTGGGGTGGTGCCTTTTTAGACGTCGCTCCCCCCTGACGTAAAAACCTGGCTACGTCACTGCGTCGAGTAACCCTTTTAACACTAGAGTCCAAGTATCTCAATTTCAAAGCAACCATATATGATAGCTGTTGAATATCGATCAATCATATGACTTTATAATCAACAACGTCACATGTAGGCTGACGTCATAATCAAATACGTCATGAATGACGTATTTAATTCTGTCACAGACGCTTAATAGTCCCTCAAGTTGTA